>JABXWE010031067.1:0-12524 GCA_014611495.1 Limonius californicus
AACCCGAACCACGATTTTGCCGAAGCTCATAATAAAACTTAAATACCAAAATACAATATTTGCATCTTAACAGAAAAGTATGGGATTATTATCCAAAATGTGACTCAACAAACAGATAGGTGTGGTTAACTTTGCAAGTTCTTTTATCCTACTTAGAGCCTTACTACAGGAATATATTTTTTTTTACATTTCGACATGCATCAATATTGCTCACTACTATTTTCTATTTTTTTATATTAGATTATATAAGACGGTTTTAAAACTAAAAACTAAAACAATGTAAATTTTATTTTGCCAAATACAGACCAGGAACGCGAAGGCGGCTGATTCATTTTATGCCAACGGCACGCCTAAAAATGTTGGAGGGTGGTGACAGTGTGTGACAATCCAGCAATTGCTTTGTTTTTTGGATAACTTAATTTTTGTTTCGACTTAATCACACACACAGCTCTATAGTCCTTGTAGAACCTTGGCCTTTTCCACAACGGCTTTCCATCTATCTCGATCTAATGCAAGGGCTGGGCAGTGTCTGATGTGCAATTGCTTTAAGTCACTAGTTATATTATCTTTCTATCTGGCACGCGGCCGCCCTCTTGAACGCCGTCCTTCTGGGTTATTAACTAAAACCCTTCTGGTTGTTCTCGTTTCTGGCATTCTCCATACGTGACCCAGCCATCTAATTCTCTGCCTTTTTATCCATCCAGCTAGATCTTGATCGCTGTACATATTTTTCAGTTCGTGGTTCATTCTTGTTCGCCAAGAGTTTAAATCTCTATCGAAGACAGGTGCAAAAATTGATCGTAATACCTTTCTTTCGAATCTGTGTAGAAGTTCTTCATTTTTCTTAGTCAGAGTCCAGCTTTCACACCCGTAGCTTACCACTGGTCTGTTAAGGATCTATATAGTTGCAGTTTACAGTCTTTTGTCACATATCTTGATATTGTAATATGTTTCAGGCCGTAGAAGCAGCGGTTTCCAGCCGTAATTCGAGCTTTAATTTACTTACTCGTATCGTTATTTTCGGTAATTACATTTCCAAGATACTTAAACTCTTGTACCATTTCAAAGTTATGATCTCCTATGATTCCCATCGCTGGATCATGCTGCTGTGCTCCACGTTGCGTTGTTGTGAGCTTCGTTTTGTTTTCATTAATTGTGAGACCACAGAGGCGGCCCCGTAGGTTCTATTTCGTTATATATTTCCTGTATATCCTCTCTTCTTCCTAGGATGACTACATCGTCTGCGAACGCTAATATTTGGTTTCTTTTTGTAAATATTTTGCCATCTGGGTTCACATTTGATGTTCTTATTATTCTTTCCAACACTAGGTTGAACAGTGTAGGTGACGGCACGTCGGATACTTTATTTCCAATTTTGCATTTGCACCTCATTCCTGTCACTAGCTTTTATTAAACGTTTGTATTTATTGGGAATTTCAAACTGATCTAAAGTTTTCCAAATTTCCGCGTGACGGAGGCTATCATATGCTTCTTTGTAGTCAACATATAGTTGTTCGATATCTATATTTAACTCCCAGCACTTTTCTAAAATTAATCTAAGTGTGTGGATTTGGTCTATAGTTGACCTTCCTTTCCTAAAGCCTGCCTGTTATTGGCCAATTATTTGTTCTGCTAGGGGGTTTAGTCGTGCATTTATAATTTGCATGTATGTGATGTTTAATAAACAGATACCCCTATAGTTTGTACAGTCGAGTTTATCGCCTTTCTTATGGATGGGACACAAAATTCCACATTTCCATTCATCCGATAGCACTTGTTTTCCGTATTTCAGTGATTAATACGTGTATTGCTCTTATAAGATCTTTGGTAGCGTGCTGTAGCAGTTCAGCTGATATTCCATCTGTGCCTGGGGATTTATTGGCCTTTTTTTATCGCGTTTTCTACTTCTTCACAGGTTGGGTTTACTATTGGTTCTTCTTCTTCCTCTCGGTATTCTTCCCCTTCCACTTCTGCATTACCTTCCTCTATTATATGTTGATCGTTGTTTTCTCCATTTAATAGGTTATTAAAGTGTAGGGCCCATCTGTCTAGTATGTCTTGGTTATCACATAGGAGTGCGCCTTCTTTACTTTTACATAGATTATTGCGTGGTTTGATACTTTTTCTTAGTTCATTGGTGACTTTATACATGCTTCTTGTTTGGTTTTCGTCAAAGTAATTTTCAATTTGTTGTACTTTGGTTTGCATAAATTTTCTCTTCTTGTGTCTTAGTAACTTACTGGTTTTGTTTCTTTCTTCCCGATATTTGGCTATCCTGTTTCGTGTATTTGTTTGTAAAGCTTCTGCTCGCGCTTTTTTCCGATTCTCTACCGCTTCCCTACATTCCTCATCAAACCATGTGTTTTTTCTCCGCTATGCTAGTTTACCTATACTTTCTTGGGCCGATTCAGTGGTTATTGTTTTTATTATTTCCCATTTTGTTTCTATTTCTGTACTTTCATTAACCTCTCGTAGATTTTCTTCTAGTTTCGTATCCATCGAAGTCTTATATTTGTTCCGGTATTCTTCTATTTTTAATTTATCGGTATTCCACTTAACTTGTTTTTCGCCTTTACTCCTATATATCCTAGAGATCTTGTCTGATTTTGGCTTTTATTAGAAAATGATCCGAATCGCAGTCCGCTCCTCTTTGGTTTCTTGTATCCATAAGACTGGTTGCATGTCTTCTGTCAATAAGGAAGTGGTCAAACTGGTTAGTGGTGTTTTGGTCTGGTGACGTCCAGGTCGCCTTATGAATGTTTCAACTTAATCAGTAAACCCTAAAAATTATACATTTTGCAAAGGGGTCAGCTAAAAAACAGTAGAAATTTTGATTCGTAAAAAGACGATATAAATTTAAGGCAAATAAGTATGTAGTTTATTTGTTTAGGTACTTAGGGACAAAGGTACTTTTAACAAAGTAACTTTTATAGGTAAAGGTACTTTCGGTAATAAATACCTCAGTAGGTATTTAGGTACAAAGAAAGTACATCCCAACACTGGTTGTTTTAAGGCTTTGCAACTGAGCTAATTAATTTTTGAAAAATCCAGTGTACAGATCAGAGATCAAACAGATCTTTTTGTCATGTATCAGACAAAAACTCTCTTTGTCACATATTCTAATTCGAGATTGGTCTACTATAAACACGAGGCAATTTATGGAATTGAATTTATTTTATTTTTAGACATTACATAATTAAAAATATTATTTGCGCGAAAACCTTGAATGAAAAGCAAATATGTTTCATAAGACTGATTACAAATACAACTCGGTATTTGAACGGTAGATAGAGAATTCTGTGTGTATTTTTTGATTAATTTGTAGCAGTTTTAAATTTGTTGTAGGTAAGTATGTACAGTGGTAAGAAAAAGTTCTGCATCACTCGAAGAATTCTGCATCACTCGAAGAATTGGAGAAAACTTGTATTAAAATGATTTTGATGATGATGATCTGTTGCCCATCGCAAACGACTGAGTCTCTATTTCTAGGAAAGCAGTGGTTTCTTGCGTGCTCTATATCCTCGAAGTCCAAAATTAAGAAGTCTTCTTCTCGCAATAGATGTACATAAACTTACACCAGTAGCTTCTGACCATAATTTGCCCATGTCAGCAAGACTGTTTCTTTTTAACACAGCATCAACTTCAGCAGGGGATATTTTTGGTCGACCACTCCGGGGGTTTACCTTCATTTTTTTCTATTTCGGCATAGTTCATAATTACTTGAACGGCGTTTGATTCATTCAATTGTACTTTATCGGCGATTTTACGGGTGGAAGCTCCTTGTTATGATGGAAAACTATTGCATACCGCATCGCCTTTCGTCGCATAATTTGATCTATTTCTTCGGGGCCTTTAGCAATTTCTAACTACCTCATTATTTTTCAGAATAGGTAGGTAATAGGTAACGGATTGAGGGATCTAGGCAACGATATCTCTATTACAATTTTTCTAAAGAATTCCAACAACATAGTAAGCATGATAAGCAATGATAAGATATTTAAATCTATTAGTCAGAAATTTTATAAAAAAGTTATGTAAAACTCCAACAAACAACTACACGCCTTGGTGATGCAGGACTTTTTCACACGACTGTACATTTATCTCCTTTCTATTTTCCTGTCTGGTATACACTTATTATGTCAAAACATTAATAGAAATAGAATCAAAATATATTATTTGGTATCATCATGGATTTAAATGTAGTTTTTAAGTGTTTGCTAACCTTCAGTGTAAATATTTTTCATAAAAATAGACTGCGTGGTTTATGGAGAATATGTTAGAATAGAATACAATAGAAATGCTTTATTTAGAAAAATAAAACGATGAGTAACCACTCGCAGAAGCAAAATTGCTTGTGCGCGAGCTCCTAAACATTATCTTTTACATAAAATAATAACATTTAAATTTAAATACTATAATTGTTCGCAATCTACATATAAGTACACTGTTAATGGAATTACGAATTAATACTATCTCATAAAGTATACCTTAATTACTAAATATAAAATAAAAACATTGCACTAATTATAGGGACTAATATCAGTCTTAATATACGACGACCTTCTGCATCTATCCAGGTTATCACCTTTTTCTGAAACGTCCTAATTATCTTTATATTTCGCATTTCTTTTGGTATTATGTTGAAAAGTCGTGGTCCTAAAAATTGATGGATTTTTGTCCAATCTTCTTTTCAGAGCGTTTTATTTCATTAATATCCATAGCTTTACTTCTTGTTAAATGTTGATGTTTGATTTTTTCTAATTTGGCGCTGTGTTTGTATTCATGAATTATTAGATTTTTGCTATATGTGGTTCTTACGTCAAAAATTGTTGTTTCTTGATATTTTAGTTCAGTGGGATATCTGTTTTCTTTATTGTATATAATTTTTATTCATCGTTTTTGAATGGTTTCTATTGATTTTGTGCGATTAGTAGCTGCAGACTCCTAAGCGATGATCCCACACTGAATTAATGAATCCACTAAAGCATAGTAGATTGTATACGAAGATGTGTTAATTCCAATATGTGTTAATTTTTTAAATTTAAAGTCGACACATCTTAATTTTTTTGTGAGGATTTCGGTTTGCGCGTTCCATCTTAGGTGACGATCAGTATATGTACTCCTAGGTATTTTATACTGCTTACTTGGTCTATGGTGATGGTATCTTGCCCCTCGCTAGATACTTGCAAATTGCTGAAAGGAGGGAGATTGTAATTATGACATGTAAAAGGTATATATTTTGTTTTATTGTAGTTGACAGAGAGCAGTTTCTTGTTAAACCATTCTATAATTATCTTTAAACCAGTTTCGGCTTTTTGCTTGAGTGTTGTCCACTTAGTATTTTTATAGAAAATTGCTGTATCATCTGCAAATGCATATATCTTGCCGACGATTTTGCGTTGGTTTATTAAATCAAGTAGTCCATTTATTTACACTGTAAAGAGTACAGGGTCAAGAACTGTTCCTTGCGGAACACCGCATTCAATTGTTAACTGATCACTCAACGTTTCTTCAATCTTTACGTATTGATTTTTGTTTTCCAGATGTGTTTTAATTAGTTTATTAGCTTGACCTCGAATAGCAATATTGTTTAAGATTTACAATAGTTCGTTGTGGTTTACTGTGTCAAATGCTTTTGCTAGATCACCAAAACCGCATAGACTTAGCCTGCTCTCATCTAAGGCTTCCTGAATTTCACTTGTTAATCCAAGAACTGCATCCTGTGTAGATTTGCCATTTTGAAAACCAAATTGGTTGGTTGGTTGGTCTTGCATTTACAACTTTTTCAAATACTTTTGCCCAGGTTTGATATTAGTGGAATAGGTCTGTAATTTATGGGAAGTTCCTTGTCTCCATTTTTATATAGTGGTTTAATTACAGCTGTTTTAAAGCTGCTTGGGCATTCGCCAAATATTTTATTTATTAGAATAGTAAGTGGAAATGCTATAATTTGTGCTGCTTGTTTTAGTACCTCTACTATTATATTGTCCATTCCCGGGGCTTTTCCTACTTTTAATTCTTTAATAACTGATAATATCTCGGTTTTATCTGTTGGTATTAAGTACATTGTTGCACAGTTGATGTTTTCATTAAAGGCTATTTGATTATATCTTTTTATTTTACTTGCCAGCTGCTTTCCTACATTAATATAATATTGTTAGTTGGTATTGGCCCGATAAGATAACAAGCACAACCCACCTACCAGTTTGTCTATTTATCACTTTGCAGCATAGAAAATCAATTTGCTTAATTTTTTTACTGCTGATATCAAGAGATAAGTCACTATAACGTAATATAACTAACCTGGGTCACAAAAAGATTTATTAATGATAATAATAGTAAACACTACAAAATAGTTATCTACCTTGAATATTATGTTTTTCAGTTATTGTTTGAAAAAAAACTGTAATTATAGGCAGTGCTTTTTTTGTGAAAAAAGGAGCTTGAATTCACATCTTGTAAAGCTTTTTATTAAACATAAATTATATTCAGATGATAATTTAAATTAAATTTAAAGTTGTTAAGTTAAAAGAAGTTCATAAAGATTCGACTAATCGAGGTTTGAGACAAAGAGGTTTAACTGCATTTCTTTGGGAAAGTAGAATATTAAATTAAATTGAATTTAAGAAATTTTACGACGTCGGCATTTTAGTTGTTGAGTAATAACACAGAGTACCTACAATAGGTTCTCTGTGGTAATAATGTATTTGTAAGATATAATATAAAATTTTAAACATTAAAGATAACTCTTAGGAAAACCCAGTTGTTAGTGGTATTATCAAAATTCCTTCTCATTTTATTTGCAGCGTCTTCTATTTCAATCCTTTTTTTTATTTTAGCCAAAACTAGTTGTAAAATGTTTAATTGTGCTTGCGCATTCTGCTGGCTTATCAACTTATCATCTGTTCCAAACGGTTAATTTTTTTCTTTTAAGCTAAAAGTGTATCACTTTTGTTACGGCAGTCATTGCAAACGGTTAGAAAAGAAACGAAATCACTGCTGCCAACCAACCTGGAGGCTGTTAACTTACGAGAGAGAGAAAGAGGTTCGGCACAACACGAGCTTAAAAACACAAACAAAAAATGCTGCAAAGAAGGTTATTGCCCGTGAGCAAAAACAAGCCTAAGAAACCATAAACCGAAGCCATGATTTCTATAAGCCAGTGCTTTTTTTGTTGTGGACCACGCCGGTACAGCGTTCTGGCACCTATTTTCGAGTCGGATAAAACTTTGGAATTTACTCGGAACTTGTTTTAACCTAAGTACTTTATATTGTATTTAAACTGAAATCTGAATATATCTTTTTTTTTATAAAAAGTTTAAGGAGATGGTCGTGCCAGCACTTTATTTTCTACGAAAAAGCACTGTTTAAACGATGTTTTTTCTATGTAGTGATATATGCCCGGCCTGTTCTTCTCTAAAATGATATCAATACCCGAATGATAACATTATATCCGTAATTTCAATAAGCACCTTATTATGCTAGAAATAAAATAATAATGAATAGCAACATAACGACGTCTAAAAATAAACCTTAATCGTGAAGCAAAAACATTTTAATAGATTTTTTATGCTGTTTTTGTGTTTGGATTAATATTGTTCCCATAGTGTGATATAATTTTTCTAATACCTTATACCTATATCTTTTATAAAGCTACCTTTTCCCAGCAAATTAAGCTTCTAATTTTACGGTTAAAGTAGATCGATACTGTTTTACAAAGGATTAAAAAAAAGATAACTTCGAAAATTTAGAAGTTTAAAACATATTTCAAGTATAAAAGATGTGGAACGAAGATTTTGACATTTAATCGGTAATGGCAAGCCAATGAAGTATTTTGCATAGTAAATCTTCTTTGAAGTAGAAGTGTTTACACTTCTCGTGGTTCTATGTCTTTCATAATTTAAAACGCGCAACACAGGCAAACGAAAAATCATCGCTCTCGTAATACTTGTACAAAGTACTCGAAGAAGAATTATGGCAAAGTGTTTTAGTTGAGAATTTGGAAAAGCGAAAGATTATTTTTATATTCGTTGTGTAAGAAAGAGGTCGCAGTTTTATTTCATGTTTGGAAAAATCTATGTTCTTGTTATATACGTATATAACGTAAGTAGAAATTTTTAAGTAGCTAGATTTAATTAAGTGGGAATTTTTTATGTTTATTTTAAGGTTTGAATGCACTTTTAATACTTCTTTATTATTATCTTTATTTTAAGCGCAATATTCACTTTTTTTTACCTTTGAAGGCCGCGCTTCTATTTTAGCCTACCTCGTCAAGTTTATTTTCATCTACTAGCATCTACGGCATTTTAAAGAATTACATTTTTACTTTGATTTGAATGCACTCCTTTTTGAAGGTTATGCACTTTTGATAAACAACAAAGCTGAAACAAACACTATCACATATGTTGACACTTTAGTTACCTACACGTCCTGAAATAGAGCATACGTGGTGTGTGTTTATGATTTTATTATTATTACACATCTTAGTTTTATGAAATTACACCAAGATATAGAACACATTGTGACGTATATCAAATTTATCTGTAATTATATGTAACGAACAGCGCGTGCTTGCTTAATATAGGATTAAAATGCAAACAAAGTGTTTTCGACAGTTGTAGATCCAACGGTGATTTTTATTTTTCGTGAAAAGTGTGGTGGTAATGCGAGAAAAAATACTTTCACGAATTTCATGTGAATTTTGTTATCAATTTGTTATTTATGGATTCTGTACGTAATCTACCAATTTGACTAGCTCTCAACAATTTTCGATTGACCCTTCTAATCAGTCCTTGATCTTTCAGTACGGATAACATCATCTCGTGTCATTATTTTCAAAAACGTGCGTCGTTACCAAGAGTATCGCTTCCAATATTGTTGCTGATAATACCATTGTCAACACTGGACAATGTTTACTGTAGTCAAAAGGGAAGCAGAGACACAAGAAAATCGGGGCAAAGAAACGATACACTCTGGTCATTTTATGGTCTCTCATTTTGAGGCAGAAGAGCAAGATGACGAATATGAACTGGCTGTTCCCATACCGGAACCAGAAGTTAACAACTTCAGAGATGTCCCGACAGGAATTGAAATACAAGACATTGTATCCAGAAGGATGTTCTCGCAGCAACCCTTGACAATCGACACAAGCCTATCAAAACTTTTTCAGTGCATGTCTATCGCTTACAGGTTTGTATTGTAATAAGTTGGGGTTAAGCGTTCAAAATGTTCTGTTTTAGACAAAAACTTACATCGCCAAAATGGAACCGATTTCGAGGTATACGATTAGATGGAAGGACAAAATACGATTGAATAATGTTATTTGGAGGTGCTGGCACATGCAGTGTACGTAGTTATATATAAACGCATTATTCAGAAATATGGAATTAATTTAATTATGTGAAAAATACAAATTAACATCGTGTTGTAGTAGTAAATACTAGTCTCATGCTACTGGTTTTTAACAATCAAGCCATATTCAAGGTGCTTCTGCGGTACTTCTTTATGCGCAGAGCACAATGTTCGCATTTAATTGAAATGTATTCTCTAGTTTAAATTTACAAATATTGTGACATTAATCTGCAATTTACACATATTTATATGATGTGGTTAAACCATGACAGTTCTATTTGGAAAAATTGTCATTTAAAACAGTTTAGAGGAACAAAATCTTGGTTGATTGTTAAGAGACCTGTTGTAAACCAAAAGTAGAGTTTATTAAAACTACCAGGGAAAAACGGAACCATGCGTAACAAATCTTTTAATACTACTTTCAACATTCCCCTCTGCAATCGGCACCACATTAGCATCATCATATAAAATTGGGTATTTGCAACCATTAAAAATGGAGTATATTTGTGTTAACAAGGTCTTAAGTGAAACAAAGCAATTAACGTATAATAAAACACCAACTTAGTTTGCTCGTAGTTTGTAGCATTTTAGTGACATTTTAACTCTGGTATTTCCTGTCTTACTATGTAAGTTGTATTGTCTGAATTTTAAACAGCCCCTAAGTGCTACTTCTTTTGGTGTAGCTAAATTTGAAGAAAACCTCAATAAATAGGCATTGTTTCCTCTGGCCCTCTTAAAGTATATTTTTGTTCCTAGATAATCTAAATTTGCTTTCTTGCTTTTAACATAATATCTTTGGGGGTTTATGAACAGTTTACAAACTTTGATACTGCTTTATTTGAATGACTGATAGTTAATGCCCACTGTTTGCGCTCACTAGTTTTATAAATCTAATTTAAATGTAAACATAACTCAAATAATTAGTGAATACAGTATAAAATTGAAACCACTTTGTGATTTAAGATTAAATTAAATCTTTTGGTTTTGTACTAAAACCTAAACTAACAGATTTATATACAGCAAATCCATATCGGCATAAGTAAAAGGTTTGTTGATTAAAATGTTATTCTGCAGTGAAAGTTAAGATTTGCTTTCCATTACATTTCAATCCCAATTGCTGTGCTTTTTCCACATTCATTTGCTGTACAGATGCATACCGAGGTACTTCACATTTTCACGTGTGCTGCTGATTTTTCTCATTTAAAGTAATGGGCAGGCATGTTTCTTTTCTCATGATGAATGTGACATGGATGGATGTTGATTTTGTTATGTTATATAAATATCGTATCTTCAGCAAATGTAGCTACTGTGATAATTAACAGATTAAGTATGAAATGGGTCCCAATACACTACTTGTAATTTTAAGGATATTGGTTAATTTTTTTTTGTAATTTTGAGGTCCTGGTCGATTATGACATGTTGGTTCTAAAGCTGGTGATTAAGAACAAAACCCCGGTGGAGCAGTGCGAAATGCGGCCGATCGGCTGGGGTGTTCGAATCCCGGCTGAGGTGACCGCATTTTCTTAGTTAAGTTTAGGGTACATATTGCATGAATGTTTAGTGTGTAAGGGACGCCGGCACTCCCTGAAGTAATGCGAAAGCGGTTCTGGGGGGGAGCAGTTGTATGTATGAATGCAAAAAAGATAGTGTTAACAGTAGATTGATTAGACATTTGGTAGCTGTCAGATCAACATTACAGATGTTACATTTAGGGCCAGTTCCACCAGCTCTGATTAAGGATTTTAATGTCGGTTAGTACAGGTTAACCAAAGATCAGTGTTCCACCATCTATTTGATCATGTTTAACGCAAGTTAACCAGCCTTTAAACTAATCGCCCAGTTTTGGCCGGTTACATCGAGGTAAACATGATTAAAGCGACACGCGTGCGCATTCTGTTTACATCAGCTGAAGCAAAAGTTGACAGCTTGAATAATAACTTCAAAAGCAGTTATTTGTTATTGGTGTTATTTATCTCGTTATTTCTTTTACTTTGCGAGCATGTTTGACGATAATATTCTGTCGTCATCAGATGACAAAGATATCGTGAATTCAATAAACAGAAGACCGCGTGTGATATATCCGAGACCAGATCACTACGAAGAGTACGACGATCTTGATTTTGTTAGACGGTTTTGTCTACAAAAAACTACTATAGAGAAACTTCTCTTGGAAATACAAAAGACACGATGAAAACAATAAAAGGCACGAGGAAAAAAAGCACGATGTTCACTGCACGCAAGTAGAACAAAGTGAGGTTAATGTTTTTCGTGTTTTCAATTTCTGCCAAAAATTTCACGTGACTTCTCGACCAATCAGCTTAGCTATCAAACCAACGTCGAGTTTACGAGAAGTCGGAGCATTACACTTAATCATAGGTACAAAATGAATGGTGGAACGCGATTCTGTTAAAGCCGGTTAAATTCATGGTTAAATGTTTAACCACGATTACTTAACCAACTCTTTAATCAGAGCTGGTGGAACTGGCCCTTACAATCAATTTAACAATAACAACATTTGCATGTTGTACAAGTTTTAACATTTTGAGATTAACAATACAACATGAGCTTATTTACAATTTTTAACATTTTGAGACTATTAGTTGTGCCTCATATAGCCTATAAAGGATGTTAATTTTCGTTATTGTCCTCGTTAGAAATTACAATATCTTGAGCTTTCGCTTGAGTCTTACATGAATATTGTGCTCACACAGATTATAGTATGTTGCACCGTCACATGTTATTATACGAGCCCTAACAACTATATATTCGGACACATCACATATTCTTAAAGAATATTCTGTAATTTGACATATGAGGTATTTTGAAAACTTTTGTGATAAAAATGCTGTACAGTATAAGTACCTCAACTTATTTACAAACGTTGTGTACAAGTGATACCTTTTTTGAAGTACTACAATAATTTGTTTTAAAGACAAGTATTTTGGTTGACAACTAAATGTTCGGACATGTTAGTCATTCTTCGTGATTACAGGCAGGCGGCTGCGATAATTTTGTTTAATATAGTTTTCCTGTCATTTTGGTATGTGTTTGGCACTTTGTGTCTTACAAATCAATAGTTATGGTTCGAGGGACACCAACACCGCGATTAATTCGTGAAACTGTAATTAAATAATACCATAGGGGCAATTCTATGCGTAAAATTGCTCAAAACT
>JABXWE010031069.1:0-20478 GCA_014611495.1 Limonius californicus
TTTGTCTAATGATACATCGAATCCGTTAAATAATTCCCAAAAAGAAATTGTGGGATATTAGAAAGCACATCAAAGAAGTCGCCTTGAAATACATAAAGAAATTCTGTCAAGAAAAACTGCCTCAAGATCAATCGGAACGTACTCTTAACGACGCCGAAAATATAATAGTTTCAACCTGGGTTACGACGGATGGGACTTCAGCAGCAAAAGTAACGTGTTTTTTATATAAATTTGAATCTAGAATTTAGGGTCAGAAAATGAGCTATGGAATGACATGGGTTCTTTCAAATTTTAATAAACGTGTTAAGACAGATTTTAAAAGAAACACTAAATTAAAAAAACAAGAGAAGCGAGTAAAAAACGCCACGATTTTGTCATATTATAATACTATTAATAAGAGTAGTCTCGACTTCTCGAGAGTAATATTAATAACTCGCGTAATAACGAAAGCAACTCGAAAACTTTTGAGAACAATGATTTATCCTCGGATTTATCTATCACTGCAGAAGAAGATATTGGTTCACAAGAAAGTTTCGAAGCTATTTTGCAAAGTGGCGAAACATCTAAAAGCACTTCAATTTTGGAAAGCAATGAAAGCAATCAAATTAACATTGAAAATCTGGATTTTTCTGCGAGCAGATTTGTTCAGGGGACAGAAAATACTGCTGCCACTGTTGCAGAGTTGTCCCCAAAAATTACTAAAAGATAGCGACAAGAACGCATCTATAGCCGGTTAAATACGATGGCCAACACGAAAGGACAAACAAAATTAACTGATTTCTATGCTATTGTACAAGACATCGAAACGCAAATAAAAGAAGATTTGAATGCAACAAAAATATTTAAAGCTTCTCTTCAGGATAATTTATATGTAACAGCCAACCAAGGAAATATCTGTAGATTATTTTTTAGACATTTTAAAGAACCATGCTTTGGAAAACAGCAAAAAATCCAAGTATGGCAATAGATATTCTGAAGCATTAAAACTATTTAGCCTTTATATTTTCATAACCGGTGGTCGCTTACTTTATGAAATCCTCAAAAGTAATATGCCCAATGCACTTCCTTCAATCTCGACTTTACATAGATCCACAGATACCATAAAAAAATATATTGAAGGAATTGTACGATTAGAAGTAAAAAAATATTTAATGAAAAGGGATTATCCATTGAGGGTATTTGTAAGTGAAGACCAGACATCAGTAATCAAAAAAATTCAGTATGACTCGAAAAGCAATAAAATGATCGGATTTGTTCTCCCCTATCAAAAACATCAGGATTTCCTTTGACCGATCGTTTTATTGTCAATTCGGTTAAGGACATTGAAAAGGCATTTAAAGAAGAGGCTATGTCAACCACTGCATACACATTCATGGTACAACCGTTAATTCAGAATGCACCCGCATTTTGTTTAGCTCTTTTTGGAAGTGTCAACAAATTTACAAGTCATGACGTTGTACATAGATGGTCTTATTTGAAAGAAGAAGCAACCTTACAAGGGATTCAGATAGATGGCTTTGCTTCAGATGAGGACACTCGTTGGCAATGATGACGAGTACAAAACTACCCGTAATAAGTCAACAACCGAATTGTCCTTATAATCCATATTTTCAGGTAAGCAAATAAAACATTTTTACCGAGTTACGAGCCGTTACTTAGAACATTCATGGACGTTCCAGATGGAATACAATATAGAAAAGGCAACATGCATTCAAGATCCAGTTCATATTGGCACTAAAATGAAAACACGGTTGCTCAATTCTAATGTATCTTTAATTATGGGAGAAGGCTTTGTTTCGACATCGCATTTAAAACTCCTTATTAAAGATTATACAAAGGATCAACATTTCCTTACCTCAAGTTTTTTGAATTGTGAGTTACTTGTATATGAAAGATGCTCATACCTGTATCTAATATTTTCTAGCCACAGCAAAATGAATTTCGAAGCAATTGACCGACTAAGCGCTTGGGTGGTTTTTAATTTATTGGAAAACATTCCGGATAGTCAAGCCAAGCCACTAAGCAATTCTTGATTTTGACGAGACATATTTTAGACACTTTTTTAGAAAAGTTTGAAAATAGAAGAGAGATTATATAAAATATGGTAAACAACATTTTTTATTGGACTTTGGAGGTATGGTTGTCACTGAATAAATACAGCATAACAAAAAATTGCATTACGTCAAATACTTACTCTTGTGTAGAGTTGAATGCACAATGCTATATTACTATTAATTGAGAAGTGTAGAAAGGAGCCACAATGTTTTATACCATGGTTCTTTGGAAGTCGACAATGTGAGAAAATATTTAGGCAAACTAGATCTATGACTGCAACTTTTTCAACGGTTGTTAATTTTTCAATTATGGACATTCTAAGAAGACCTAATCGAATTGAGATGTTGAATGAAATAAGCACAGAGTTAGGTAAGTTTGTAAGCTTAACTTTTCGAGGTGCCGTTAAGTTTAGCTAAGTCTCGTTTTATTTAATTGAAAGCAGTACTGAGAAAAGTACGAAATTTTCTCGGATTTGACTAATTTAACTTATGAAATTTCTAATATTATTCTAATCCATACTGAGCTTTTTTTTGATGTTTTTCCTTAAAAAAATTCGAATTTAACGTTTCCTGTGGATATTTTAAAATGTTGAACATTATTGTAGGTGACACATTCCACTTTCCAAGGGAAGAAATAAAGCGGCTGGGTACAAAAACAACGTTTACATTTCAAAATTTGCCCTCGCAATTGGAAATTGGAAACATATTAAAGCAAGCTTGTGCAGACGCAAAAAATGATGCCAGAAAGCTTCGAATTCGATTTCAATCTGAGGAAGAAGAAGTTTGCTATCATTTTCAAATGCAAGTACCCAAATTTAAATCTAAGTAGTGAAAGGTGCGATATACTCGACAATATAATTGAATCAGACTCAGAAAGTGACACAAATCACGATATAGATAGTGAAACCGAGCATGCAGTCATAGACGATGAATCAGATTTTAATGAAAATTATATGGAAGAGATGAAAGAAGATCTTTCGAAACTGGAACATCTAAAGGGTCAAAACTTTAAAGTCTATTCTGCGAAGAAGTCATCGTGCAATAGCCAGTTCTTGCATGTACTTCTAAACGATAATAAGCACGTTGTGAATCGAAAATCGTCAATTTGCTGTTTTTTTAGTGAAAGAAGTGGTCGACTCTCACGTGATCGCTTATATCGAGTTCGTGGAATGAAGAGTACTAATTTAACAACTAAAAGAAGCCAAAACGTTAAGAGAAGCAAAAAAAAAATAAAACGACAACCTCGAACGAAACGTAAAAATCATGAAAAAAATTCTGAAAAGCCATCCCATACGTCTTCTGAAACAGAAACAGATGAAAGTAGTGGAAACTATGAGTCTGAAAATTCTGAAAATCTCAAACAGTGCAGACTTGAATTTTTATTTAAGGTCGTTACGACGCGGAATTTTTCCAATTTTGTGGATTTTCAAGTTATAAGGGGAGGTTTAAATACAGTTGTGTAGTTGTAAACTGTTCCCAAGGAGTTATCCTAATTTTTGTGCATTGTAGAGAGTTTTTCTTATGCCAATTTTACATCTTTTTGGTAAGCTAAACTATGTTCTTATTCCATTTGTTCTTTTGCTAAGACAGTTGAATTAATTTAGGCATTAAGTAACCGGAAGCCGGTAGAGTGAGGAAAAATCCGAATCCAGATCGCAATTATAACTACGTGGGAGATAATTTCCAGGCTAGAAATTCCAGTGCAGAGATTGTCAGCGCAGATGGGCGTACCACGAGACCAGGTGTTAAAGAAAACTCCTCGAGGTCTGTAAAATAACGTTCTTTTACGTACCTGCGTTGGGGTGATAAGGTCACGGAATTTAGAAAACTAGCAAAAACTAACAACGACAACTCGTTTAATTGCGTAGCAATAAAATTAACGAAATAAAATATATACTCGACAAAAACTTTTATATTTAGTTAAATATTTTAATTGGGGAAAATTATTATTCAAATTATAATAATTATATGTATTCTGAAAAGTGTTAAATGGTCTGCAGTTTACGAGATTAAATTTTCTGATTTAAACGTCAACAGAAAGGAAGAATTCTGCGTAAGTTTATAATTTCGTGCGTATATACCATTAAATTTTGGTTATTTATTCTAGTTATTGCGTATATGAGGCCTCAATATATAGGAATGCTAGAAAGTAAGTCGGTAATCGGTTGATATTAATTTTAGAAGTGGATTGACACTTCTTTGTTTCAAACCTGTTCTACGCATTATTGCTTTCCCTGAAAATTTTGGGCCTGTTTTGTAATTAAAAATTAAATCAGAGGAAGTACGTACCTACTGTAGTCCGTTCAGTTATTTATTCATGAATGTGAACTTATGTGCATGTATATCCATAACGGGGGATTTTTTTTCGCTTCATATATATATATTGTCATGGAATCCTAGATTGCAGTTCTTTTTAGTTTAGTCGAAGGGTTGCGTACGTTTTACCAACAATTTAAGATTCGGTATTTTTTTTGGTTAAACAATGTGTGTCTTGCCGGATCACACGGGTATTATTATGCTGGTGATGAATTTAAGCCGATTGCAAGCCAAGCTCGAACCTATTAAACGGTAACATTTAATAAAATATACAAGGATTTGGATGGAATGCAGGAACTTAATACATTGATGGATTTTTGGAGTACTATGGTGGGAGATTTTAAGCGAACCGAAATAGTGTGGGAATTTGTGTTGGAACATGCGGGTTAAAGTGTTTTTAGTCAAGTGTTTCATTACTTGTGAGGTTATTCGATTGACTTGGTTTATATTTGGTTTTTCGTCGTGCTTATAAAAAATTATATTAATATCAAAATGTTTTTATATTTGACAAAGTTACAATTTATTTATTTTGAAAACTAGTATCCTGGTGTTAAAATTTTCCTTGGTAATTTAGCTGTTGTTTTTGTTATTGATAATGGTAGAAAAATAATTGAATAAGTAGAATAATATTTGAAAAATCTGTAAGAAAAATACTTCTTGAATTGAAAATATTTAGAAGAATTGTAATAATAGAAAAGCTGCATATTTAGTAAAACCCTTTTTGTGAATGAAAATGTCTTTTAATAAACAAATTATCTGGAGTATCCTGTTTTAAGATCGGGGAGGAGAGATTGGAGTACGGAGCGCAGAGAACTTCGAAAAGGCTGCTGAAGGTACCTTGTGCATGTATTGTTGTCTTCGATATATTTAGGTCGGCTGTAGCAGGGCGAAGGAATTGTTTCCAGTGTGGTAATCCTTGTATGAGCTGGTAATTGCACATATTGTTTATTTTTAATACGAATCATTAAAGTTACCTTTTTAAAAGTGAACCGACTCAAAAGAGATTAGTCTCTAAGCTCTTCGACTAAATTTTTAGCTAGCGTTTTGTCTTTGGCAAGTTGTATTGAATATTATAAACTTTGGTTTCATACATTTATTTCAAAATTCTGAGTAATAAAATTATTTGTCAAAATAAAATATTCTGTCAGTGTCAAATTTTAAAATTAATTTAAAAATGTCAGTCCCAATGTGGACCTTTTATCAACTATGTCAGAAAATGACGCTGTCAACGTGGGGCCACTTCTTTGGCCCGAACGTTTATGACAATATATATATATTTTTGTATTGATAAATGAAAATAACTTTTCTGGATCATTATATATATTGTGAACTATATATTTCACTTGTGTTTTATTCTGTCTTGAACGATAAGTTTAAAAATTACCAAACAAGGTAAGTTCGCAGCCAGGAAGATTCCTGTTTATCCAAAGTTATCTTCGAGGAGAAAAGGGTTTTCTTTTTAAACAGGTGGCGCCTAGGCTTAGATCGAACCACCCTTCTCCGACTGTAGTTAGTCGAACCCTTGTCCTCGATACCTGGACCTTGTTTAGGATTTCGTTATCTGATAATTTGTGTGAGCAATTATTTTTGTTGTCGCCGTCATACAACTAGGCGTCACAAACTCACACTGGTAACATCGGGTTTGCCATCTTTATTCATCATAGGCAGGTATACAAGTTGCTATGCACACGTTTTTCTGTAGTAGATTGTTTATCTGTAATATTATGTCTGAATTTTCCTGCCCTTCAAAAATGTTGACTACGAGTGAAATTTACCTCCCTTTTAATATTTCTTTGTGGTTGTCGTGTTGCACTCGTATATGTTCTGGTGATAATTATAAAATTGTGGTTTTTAAATATGATCACTATGAAAAAAATTTCCACAGAATTTTAAAAAGTATAGTCATATGCAGAAAGTGCTTAATATATCAAAATAGATTACCGTAACGTTAAAAATAAAATGTTCAATTTGTAACGATAGTTTTCGAACCTACTGGTTATTAAGGCAACATATTTTAGAAACACATAAAATAAAAATAAATGAGGAAAATAGAACATTTGCAACCATGCAAGGTAAGTAACGCATTACAGTTCTTTTATTTGTCATCACATCAGCTACTTGAAGTTCCCCTTCTACGTGCTCCACATTTACCTCACTTCACTATATTTTTCCCGGATGAAATGTAACTTAATGTCAATGTTCTTTGAGCGTTTATGGAATTCAGGGTTTTCACTAGCTTTACCACATGCATTATCTACTAAAAGTGTGGGAGTACTAAGCAGCTTTGTTATTACTGAAAACAAATGTTACTTGCACACCATACCGCTCCTGGAACCTCTTGAGCTGGGATCGCCTGCATAGTCCGCAACACTGTAAGCTTCTAACATATAGTTTGCGTTATACAGCAACCCATATTGCAATGTACCTTTTAGGTAGCGAAAGATTCGCTTTACAGCTTGCCAATTGGAAGCTTTGAGATTCGCTAGAGCTTCCGACACCATACTAACTGCGTCGCCAATGTCCGGTCCGGTAGCTATTGCTAGATGAATTAGGCTTCCCACAGCCTCGCGATAAGGATCTCCATCGTCCAATGTTACATCATTTTCAGCTTCTACAGTAGTTGCTTCACAAGGAGTTGCAACAGGATTTGCATCGAATATTTTGAATTTTTCCGGTACCTTCTTGGTGTATGAGCTTTGACCTATAAAAATAGAGGTTTTGGTTAACCGGGCAATTTCCATACCCAAAAAAATAGCTAGTCAAACCAACAGTTATTTTAAATTCACTTTGTAAAGAAGCAAGAAACTCTCTCATTTCCGTGTTATCTGTCCTTGCAACGAGGCCATCGTCCACATACAAAGCAGTGAGTATTCTTTGGCGAGCTTTAATATAAAAAACACAGTTGCACCTGTGCCAGCAAATTGAGTGGGTAGGCGAAATGAAACTAGTGTCTTAACTATGATAACTGTAGTTAATTAATAATTTCACCTTTAACATACTACGAGGAGCCCTGCAATCGGGACAAGCTACTCCTCGAGCATTTAAAACCCAACTGGTCTAAAACTGCTGCCAATTTCCGCACCCAGTAAGCAATATAATAACATTAAATACAAACAGTTCTTGGAATAGGCAAGCAGCTTATATAATACAAAAGACCACTTAACTAAATGTGCCTAAAGTGCATTTGCAGGTAACCGCTAGAATTGTACAAATATGCATACTTGACGCAAAGTACAGGTAAAGAGGTAAAGTATGAAACGGGCTTTAACAGTGAGGATTTTAGACTTTTCAGATTTTCTTATAAATAAACATGTAGGTATCGGCTGTACTTTGAATTTGCTACAACATCTTCTGCCAACAACACATAATCATTAAGATATGCGGGTTTTCGAGATTCTCGTTGCCTGCTTTTCCTATTTTCATTTTGTACAGGTATTGGTGTGAGGCGGCCGTGGGCTAGAAGTTAGCGCGTTGGAATCCTACGCTGGAGGTCCGGGGTTCAATTCCCAGTACCGGAACATCGGATTTTTAACGGCCGTTCTCCGTCGCAAGGCAATGGCGAACCAGCGAGGTATTCTGTTTAGTAAATCTTCTCTGGAGTAGAAGTGTTTACACTTCCCGTGGTTCGAAGCTCACGTTAAGCTGTAGGTCCTCTATGTCACGGGAAGAAAGGTGCCACCTATGCAATGAAAACGGACACAAGGGGGATTCGATGAGGTGCCCAGAATATAAACGCCTAGTGCGGATGCAGCAGGAGAAACGACGGCGGATACAATCCACACAATAAAAATTTTACAAGTAAACATAGATAGGGGTAAAAGGGCAGCGGACCTACTAAGACAGAACTGTGCTGCGGGTGATATTGACTTGGCCCTCGTAGCAGAACCTAATAAATATATGACTAGGAACAACGCCAAGTGGATCCTGGACCGGAATGAGGATGCAGCATTTTACATACCGCAAAGTATAGTTGTAGATCAAATGGGAGCGGATGATAGATTCGTATGGATAACGATGGATAAACTGACGGTGATATCATGCTACATCTCACCGAATGTGGCAATGGAACGATTCGAGCAATTTCTAACGAACATAGGCCAAATTATTAGGACTGCCGAGGAAGTGATATTGGGAGGCGATTTTAATGCCAAAGCATATGCGTGGGGCTCGCCCGTCGAAGATCTGAGGGGGAATATCCTGGTTGAGTGGATAATACAACATGACCTCAATGTGCTGAATCAAGGTGACACTCCCACCTTCCGGAGAAACGACTCGAAGTCCTATATAGATGTAACCATGTGCTCTGAGAATATCCGCAGAAAAGTAGGGAAATGGCAAGTGGAAGATACGGAAAACTTAAGCATGCATAACAACATACTGTTCGAGATAGCAGACATAAATATACGACAGCAGAGGCGGCAAATGCATAAAAAGGGATGGGTGTACAAAGAAGAATTGCAAGAGATTTTGGTACATAATATCACCCTGGAGACAGAACACATAAATGACGAATATACCGCGGAGAAACTGATGGTAATCGTGGAAAGAGCGTGTAACAAGACCTTCCGAAGGAAAAGCGCGATAATAAATAGGAAGGCTACCCATTGGTGGAATGATGAAATAGCGGGACTACGACAAGAATGCCTGAGAGCCAAACGTGAGGTGACGAGAAAAAACAGAAGCCGACCCGTAGACGGACAACAGAGGATAGTACTGCACCAAAGGTACAAGGAAACTAGACGGTCCCTGAAGAAGGCCATAAGGACCGCCAAGAAAAGAGCCTGGAACGTACTCTGCGAGGAGGTGAACGAAGATACATGGGGCACAGGTTTCAAAATAGTAACTGGCAAGCTGGGACTGCGCTCACCAATTAATTGGTGTGACGAACAACAAGTGAAAGTGGCGCAGGAGCTGTTTCCCAGATATGGGAAGACAGCCAGGGTAGCCCTCGAGGTAAACGCCGCAGAGATCCCGAACTGCAGGACGGAGGAGATAGTAGAGGCAGGGAAGAAGATGCGTCCGAGAAACGCAGCGGGACCGGATGGGATAGCACCTGAAATTGCTAAGGTAATAGCGGAAAGGTGCACAGAACTCTGCAGCAGGGTACTGGATACGGAAATTAAAAAAGGTAAATTCCCTACAGCATGGAAGCAAGGTAAACTAACCCTGATCGAAAAGCCGCAGAAGGAAGGGGAGGGGAAAAGCTTTCGACCGTTGTGTTTATTAAATGTCTTCGGGAAAATGTACGAGCATGTTCTGAATAAGAGATTGACGGAGGAAGTTGCAGTGAGAGGTGGCCTGTCGGATGCACAATTCGGATTCAGGACGGGCAAGTCCACGATAGATGCGATACAGAGGGTGGTGCATATAGCCAAGGAAGCAGATAATAACAAGAAATATGCCGTGCTAGTCACCCTAGATGTAAAAAACGCTTTCAACTCCGTGACATGGACAAGCATATTAAGGGTGTTAGAAAAAAGAGAGGTGTCCCCATACCTAAGGAACATATTAAGTAGCTATCTGCAGAATAGGGAGATACTAGTGGGGCAAGAGGCACGGCTTAGTATGACGTGCGGTGTCCCGCAGGGATCCATCTTGGGGCCAACCCTCTGGAACATTATGTATGATGAGGTCTTTGGAATAGAGTTACCCGATGAATCAACCCTGGTGGGGTATGCCGATGATCTTGCCCTAGTAGTCTGCGGGAAAGATAAGCGAGTGATTGAGGAGGACATCGAATGGTCTGTCTTTAAGATAGAGAGATGGATGGAGAAAAACGGCTTAAAGCTCGCTATGCAGAAGACGGAGGTATTAGTGCTGGCTGGGAAAAGGAAATTAAAGTCTGTAAAAATAACACTAGGTGGAAACGAGATAACAAGCCAAGCACAGGTGACGTATCTAGGAGTCACACTTGGACGAAATCTGAAAATGGGTGGCCACATAGAGCGAGTGGCCAAGAAGGCTGAAAAAAGCGTCGCTGCGCTGAGCCGGCTTATGCCTAACGTTGGCGGAGCGAGAACAAGTGTAAGAAGAGCCCTATGTTGTATGGTGAACTCCATTATGCTGTACGGCGCGCCAATATGGAACGATTGTATGAAAACAGGCGTGCACAGAAGAAAACTGGAGAGGGTGCAGAGGAGAGCAGCAATGCGAATAGCCTGTGCCTACAGAACGGTATCTACGAGGGCAATCCAAGTGGTGGTGGGAGTGATCCCGATACACCTACTTGCGTTCGAAAGAACTTACACTGTAGGGGCGAATACAAGGGCACAGAAAAACGCTGTTAGAGAGGAGACGCTACAAAAATGGCAGGAAGAGTGGGACGAGGAAGGTGAGACGGCGGAATGGACGCGAGGACTGATTAGAAATATCAGGGCATGGGTGACACGCAAACATGGGGATATAGGGTACTACATCACCCAGTTTTTAACTGGTCATGGTTGCTTTGGCCAATACTTACATAGGATGAAGGTAGCGGATGATGAAAGGTGTGTTTACTGCAAGGAAATTGACAATTTTCAGGTGTGAAAGATGGACAGAAATCAGAGAAGGAACGGAGCAAGAGATGCAGACAGTACTAGCAGTAGGCAATATAATAGACCTTATGTTAAGTAATAGCGAGACATGGACCCGGATTGGAACAATGATAACGACAATCATGCGTACAAAAGAGGAAAATGAAAGAAGAAGACAACAAGCTGTGATAATGCATCAGTGATTTTTAAGCAATGTTTATTTTAAAGTGTTCAATGTGAAAACGAGCGTTTTCGCGATAATATGGTTTAACCGGTAATTTTACTTATATATTTATTTATTTATAATGTGATTGCAAATAAGCAATGCTTATTTTAAAATGTTCAATGTGAAAATGAGTGTTTTCGTGATAAGTCGTTTTAACTGGTAATCTTATTTATTTATTTATTTTTTACAATGTGATTGCAAGCAAACAGAAGTGCAAGAAAGTAGGAGGAAGGAGCTAAAAGGATGTGATATGAAACACGACATGAAATGCACTGAAGTAATGCTGCAAGGCGATCTCGGTGCATTACACGGCATGAAAGGGGGGGTTTTTAGTCGGTAGGCGGCTGGGCACTCCTTCCCAGCTGAATCCGACACGCCCAGATTAGCTGGGTGTCTTTTGAAGATTTTCCCCTCCCTTGCCCCCAAAAAAAAAAAAAAAAAAGGTCCTCTATGTCTGGGTACTGTTGATGTTTGGACAGCGGGTTTTCTCTATCGTAGATATTTTTAACAACTGGCAACTGCAATTGGCTTTCCACGGTATTCTCTTCATTAAAAATCACGTCACAGCTAAGCACTACTTTGTTTTCAGTTTTAACCCACACCTTGTTACCATCGTGTTCACCACTGTAACCCACAACAAACCCAACCACACTTTTTTTGTCCCATTTTTGCCTTTTCGGCTTCGGAACATGAACAAAACATTGCGTGCCAAATATTCGCAAATGGTCCAAAGAGGTTATGTTATTTTCACTAAACCATAATTCGACTGGAGTTTTGTTTTCGACAGCTGTCTGGCCACTTTGGTTTAAGGTGTAAGCTGCAGTATTTACAGCTTTCGCCCACAATTTGATAGCCATTTTTTATTAGCGTGGATCATGGAACGTGTACATTCCACCAGGGTTCGATTTTCCCGCTCGACTGCCCTGAAATCGTCTTTAAAACAAAGAAAATATTTAGCCCCCCCCCCCCCCCGATTGTTCTTGCATGGGATCACAAACGTCCGCGTCTATGAGTTCAGCCGGCGCAGACGGTCAGTTTGCTCTGGCTTTGAAACTTTTTCTGTGTTGTTTCCCAAACATACAGCCACCACAAAACTCATGATCGACTTCTACATCGATTCCGCGATTTTTCAGGAACATCTTGACGTGCCTTTTATTTTGGTGGCACAGACGCTCATGCCACAATTGCAGTGTTTTCGAAGTTGACGCTATGAACACTTCTGCCGCAGTTTCCGGTAAACACACACGCATGTTCAGTACATATTAGCCCTTTTCTGTTCTTTTTCCAGTTAATCGCACAACACCATTTCTTTCCAATGTGCACCCATTCCGATCCGCTTTAACCAAGAATCTTTTGTCCATTGCTTGTCCAACCGAAAACAAATTTCCCCCGATTTTCGGTACATACCATACGTTTTGCAAATGATTTTTACGCCACGCACCATTGATCTTCATTTCAGCGTTAATTGTTCCATGTCCATACGCGCGTATCACTTCACTATTTCCCATTTGTACTTCCCGCGCCGTTTCAAATGGTTCGTAGGTGAGAAAGTACTCTTTTGTTGAGGTCCGAGTCGGCAAGCCAGCTATCGGTTTCTATTGCATTGCTGTCGGTGCACACAAAAGCGTCGCCTGTAGGATTTCCCGCCAAATTCCATTCGCGTTCCGCCGAGTTTCCCGTAGTTCTTCTCTTCTCCGGACAATTTTTCGCCAGGTGTCCGGGTTTATGACATTTAAAGCACTTACGTTCGAATTTTTCCTTGTCAGGTTTATTCATCACGTGTCTTTTATTTTTCGCTAGGAACGCTGTCGATTCATTTCGCTTTTCTACTAAACGCATTTCGATTATTCGCAGCCTTTGTCAACTTGTTGACTGTTCTTTCACCTAAGGGTACGGATTCCCACACACTTTTGAACTCAAAGTATTCGCTAGGAAGTGTAGACATGACTCTGCTCTTCAACAGTAGGTCTGCCAACTGTGTTTTTACCAGTCTCTTCAGCTTATCGTTGAGCTAATGAAAATTGCACTGAAGACGCGCAACGTGAGCCGCCTTCCAGAATTAGCTGTGCGAGAGCACCACCTTTGTTAAAGGCGTTTTTCTCCACTTCGCGAGCATGCTTCTCTGTCACGGACGCTGAAGCTTCTAATTCAGCAGGAGCTGTTCTTTCACCAGTAACAATATCAAGCACCTCATTATGTCGCAGAAGTAGCTCGACTTGCCTACACCACTTCGTCCAATTGCTAGTACCCTCTAATTTGTCGATTTGGGCTTTGAAATCCATTTTACAGTTATATGGTTACACAAAAAAACGCGGCAACGATAACGCTCCGCGAGGTTACCACGTGACTCACTAATCTCACTTCTTTTACTGTTCTTTCAACAACGCTAGTTACAAGCGGTCTGGGCCCATAACCTGTTGTGAATAATGTACAACATAGTTGAAAGTATAAAAAACGTCTTTTATTAAGAAGGTAAAATGGAAGAGAATACAATACACAAAAACGACTAGACTCACCGAAGCTTTAACGAGAAGTGGAACTGTTAGTACAAAGTTACCATCTTTCCACTCTTGCAAAAACATATAAAAATAAATAACTATAGTAACAGAAGGTGCCAACTTTAACATGAATAAAAACGAGTACATTTTTAATTTCAACAGTAATAAATAGAAATTTGAACTTTGAAGCTGTGGTGGACACAGGAAACCAATTCAGTTTAACTAGAAAAAATGTTCTTCTTTGCGGCGGTATGAATACCAACTACAAAATCTGACATCATCCTAGTAGGATTGAAACTTAGACGAACTTGATTGCAGTAGTGCCGAATTATTTTGAATGCACATAAATACGACGAGCGAGTTTTATTTGGATGCAGACATAATATAAGGGGTATGTAAAAACCTTGGCCTACAACATAAATTGTAAATAGCTGGCAAAAAAATTTACTGTACCTAATATGAGAAAGTTCCATCAATGGATATTTTGTTGGAGCCGCAAAATAATTTTAAATTTGAAGGGCACGAAAAAGCTATGATATTATTTTCCCTATTATTGAACAGTAAGAAATCTTGATATTCATTTGGTTTTATTAGAATTGAATCAACGGCATCATGTACATCGGAAATATTATGTGGTAGGGGTGGAAATACCTTACGCCGACTTCTATAATATTCTTCTTGATATGCTGCAGCTCTCCATGCTCTTTTCACACGGTTTCTAACTGCCTGAAACGCGATATTTGTGCAGGCTTTAGGATTATGTACCCCGTCTTCACTAATTAACAGCGTTTTCGCTTTATTTGTCATTATTTCAGACTTCCACGTTCTAACTGTACACCGCCAACACCATCCTGGCCGTTGTATCCAAACGAAAACTTAAAATTTCTTATCATTATTAAATCACGGCCAAGCTGACTCTTAATAACTTCGAGATCTAGACAATAACTAAATTATTATTAGCGACCTTCCCATAAAGAAATTTCAAAATTTATTTCAATCATTAGAATTCCACTCCGTGCCACCCCATGTCTTATGATCAGAAGTCCTTTTCATTTCAAAGGTATCCTTTATCTTAGATTGTTAAATTCCAAATCGGATTATCTTAATGAGCACTCCTCAGGTCCATTGCCCAGCTAACCCCTGTACTTACAGGTAAAACATTAACTACCGGATTATAGTGGTGACCCATTGCCCAGTTGGCGTACGTCCAAAGGATTTCATTAGAGCTTATGGTTTTTGAACTCTAATCACTTGTCGAAATGATTGCAAATAAACTGCTACGTTGTCTGTGCTAATAAAAAACTGACGTATGCCAGTAATCAATACATTGCGACAACAGTGCAAACATTTTTAAAATGAGTTTGGCAAAATAAAATAAATAAACTTAGAAGGCGTCCACTGTAATCGTAAACACATGCAAGTACAGACGATTCCTAATATTATTTCCCTTGAATAAGTCTTACCGACTGTATTGCTTGTCCAGTTCATTTATAGTAGTATAACAATGTTCAAATACAGGGTTGGTTAGTTTACAACAAATACAAGCAACTTTTAGGATTACTATATAAAAATTATTACATACACAATTGTATAAGGTAAACATTTTCAAAAGGACAACATAACAATTAACATGTTACAAGCTTCAAAATGTCTATACTATTAATATTTATTCTTACATTTACTTATACAATATATACTCATACTTGACATTCAAACAAAAATTAATTTTGCATTCAAACGGTTTCTTACTTTTCTGTATGCATACTCCTTATATGTCGTTGCAGGTTCAGGTTCCGTGCACTTTTAAACTCACACTTTTCGCACTTAAAGGGTTTCTCTCCTGTATGAGTGCTCATATGTCTTCGTAAACTATTCTTGTCTGCACTTTCAAAATTACACTTATTGCACTTGAAGGGTTTCTCTCCTGTATGAGTGCTCGTATGCCTTCGTAAGCTATTCTTGTACGCACTTTCAAAGTCACACTTATTGCACTTGAAGGGTTTCTCGCCTGTATGAGTGCTCATATGCCTTTGTAAGCTATTCTTGTCTGCACTTTCAAAGTCACATTTATCACATTTGAAAGGTTTGTCTCCGGTATGAGTGCTCATATGCCTTCGTAAGCTATTCTTGTGTGCACTTTCATAATCACATATTTTGCACTTGAAGGGTTTCTCTCCTGTATGTGTTCTCATATGCATTCGCAAGTTACTCTGCTGTGCACTTTTAAAGTCACATACAATGCATTTATATAACTTTTCCGCCATATGAGTTTTGACACTTTGATAGGTGATAAATTTCAACGGAGCCTGTATTATTACATGATCTTCATTTTTACTACAGATTTCAGCTTTTATATCTAATTCTTCATGTAATGATTCAATTTTAATGGACCAATCATTATTGTATTCAGCATCACACTTTAATTCGGACATTTCTGTAGGCAATTCCGATGTTTGCATCTCTTCCTGTTTTACTGTAACACATGTACATGCTTGTAAGTGGCTTATGGAATATTACACAAGTAACTAAAATACTTCAAGGTCATTTTAAATGGACGCCCCAATTTTCCCGGTTTATAAATTAATAACAATTAAGAAATAATTATGTTTTACCGTATGCCATTAAACTACCAATATTTGGTAAATTTTAATGGAAGTGTTCATAATATTATAAAGGGTTTACATGTGCATGGACTTACTGGCGTGCCAGTAAACAAAATGTTCACATGTAAACCTTTATTAGTGTGGATGTATTGAAAAAGTTTGCAGGCTTCTAACTTTACGGTGCGAAAGTTGGACTGATGTTAAAAATGGTACCAGTAAATCCATGCACATGTTTACCCTCTATTATAGTTGCTACAAATTACATTGGCATGCATTGTAAAAATACCAAAACTTTGGAAGGAAACCCTCTTCTATTATCATTTAATTGCTAGTAGTATTTAACTTATATTCACTTTTGGATGTATAATGCAAATTTACCATCTGTTTCCAATTCACACTGAGGTAATTCTTCCTTGATTTTGGTTTGATGCCAGATATTGCATGTTGAATCTGAAAAAGTTGATAACAAACTCACACTGGTAACATCGGGTTTGACATCTTTATTCATCATAGATAAGGTATCCATGTTGCTATGCACACGTTTTTCTGTAGTAAATAAATGTTCTTGTTTATTATCCGCCCCTTGAGGTATAATCCTAGGGTGATATGTAAGTAAACAGTTCAAATGTACTAAAATGCAATTGTATGAAGTAGGTATGCGAATATAACTCACCTTTATTGTAGAAACGCGTAGGTAAGTCTAAAAAATGTTATTAGTGGTGGTCAAGTAGGTTCTTTAACAACACCTTGTTATCTAGCAACAGCTAAACAGCTTCTCAAAACATTTAATGAGGTTATGTTACGGCCGTGAAGGTAGACGAGATGCTCCGTCGAGTACGACTGCGCATACGCAGAATCTTGATGTTCGTTCATTCAAGTTTATACCATATATCTAATATTTAAATTTAAATATTAGATATATGGTTTATACGGCAGTTCATTGTGATGACATCTCACAATATTCTGGTAGATTAAGGCATAGGAGTGTTATTTCTATGGGTTAAGGTAACAAGCCATTCGTATTTTATTGCACATACGTAAACCTTGATTGAAAAACCGCGCTAATAAC
This sequence comes from Limonius californicus, assembly GCA_014611495.1. NCBI lineage: Eukaryota > Metazoa > Arthropoda > Insecta > Coleoptera > Elateridae > Limonius > Limonius californicus. Next base: position 17,282 of record JABXWE010031069.1, read on the forward strand.
TGCTTTCAATTGAGATTGTTTACCTGTAATATTATGTCTAAATTCTACTGGCCTTCAAAAATGTTGACGAGTGAAATTTACCGCCCTTTTAATACCTATGTCTTTGTGGTTGTCGTTTTGCGCTCGTATATGTCCTGGCGATAATTATAAAATTGTGGTTCTTAAATACGAGCAGTGTGAAAAAAATTTCCACAGAATTTTAAAAAGTATAGGCATTATACAGAAAGTGCATTATATAACAAAATAGATTAGCTTAACATTAAAAATAAAATGTTCGTTTTGTAACGATAGTTTTCGAACCTACGGGATATTAAGGCAAACACATAAAATAAAAATAAATGAGGAAAATAGAACATTTGCAACCATGCAAGGTAAGTAACGCATTACAGTTTTCTTATTGCTATACAGTTGTCTTGAATGGCCCCATTATTGATATACACATTTTAAAAAACACAATCCTATTATATTTCACGTTGAAGGATACTTACCTTATTAAAAATAATTTATTCTACTATATACAGGATGTAGAACTGACTAACTGAATGATTTTTAGTTTATAATTGCCTCAGTGTTGTAACAAATTGTTATTACAAATTTGTTTTATGACGGTTTGTTCAATTGTAGTTTTAGTGTTCGACAGTTACGTCTGTCAGATATAACGGAGCTGCAAAGAACAGAGTTCCATTTAGAAGACAGACAATAGAAAACCAGATATTCTAGAATTCATAAATATTTCAAAATTGAGCATTTTAATAACTGTCCGGAAACCCAACCCTTGGCTTTCAGAGTTTAGAAGGACAAACTATTAAACTCACTGTTGGGGTCCTTATGGCACAATTGTACACTTTTCTGCCTTTTCCAAATTTATAGTAATTTAGCTGAATTAGGTTAAACAGATTTACGCGGGGCATTGTTAAAAATTGTCGGATACAAAACCCGTAAGCCAGTAAAGCCATTAGCTTCTTCCCTAAATGTTTTGAGATTTATTGTAGTACGTTTTAAGATTTATTGTAGTTTGGACATTTCTGAATTTATAGCCGCTATTTGTAGCTGCTAAAAAGGAGCTCAATTAACATGTGCATTTGTGTGTTGCCACTCGAGAACTGGGAAGAACTCGTCGATCATAAACTTACATTACCTTTTGGCAGGTCATTTAAATTACACACTTCCAGGCAGACTATGAAAAACTTATAACTAGCCAAACGATTTGTCAGAATTTGGAGCAATTAGTAATAAACGTCGAATACCAATACATATATTTAAAAGTTAAGTGCTTGGCCCTACACAGTCAGGGGTCAGTAAACAAACCGTCCTAATGGTGGGCAACAAGCACATTTAGAACAGAGCTCCATTGGTACAATCTTTACCAAAAGGGCCTGAGTTTGAGAAAAGCTCTCGCCTCCAAAAAGCTGACTTGGTAAGGAAGAAAGATTAGTTTAGATAGTCTTGAACTAGTTTTGTTTAGTTAAACATCTAAATTCTAAATTCAGTAACGAACCGAGTCTTTAGTTATTTCCGCGACCAAGTAATTCCCAGTTCTTCTTATAAGTTGCAAGTCACCATTTCGTTTTCTGTCAATTAAAATTATTTCATTTATTTGTTCATCTTTATATTTTACTTATAATAAATTATCTTAGATTTACCCCTTAGTGTTTTATTCGTTTTAACTGCGCCGTTGAAGAGTATATAGTTTTATGTAAACAAAATGTTGCATCTACCTTTGGGGCGACCACAACAAGCTCAAGGTAAGTCATTATTTTCCCTATAACACCAAGGTTTGTAACGAAGTTAATGGGACAACGCATTTTTAAATTTGTATAGGAAATTTTCGCGTTGTTAGTTCCCCGGTAGAGCGCGCGCGGCGCTGCGAGTGGAGTTTACCTAGAGTCCTCTAGAGGACTCTAAGTTTACCGTGGCGTTCCCCACTACCCGAGAACCGAAGGGGCGAACAGACCGAGCCAGATCAGATGGAAAACGGGTACAAAAGGAGCTCCTCGGGGAAAAATCATTAACTTTTGAGTCCAGATCAGAAGGAAGTAGTCGAGCTCAGAAAACCTGTCCTGACCTGAACTTAATACAATTTACCGCAAACCTGAGAATCCTGCCTAAAATCCTGAGAAGTGCTGTCTTAATCTGGCGCAAACCGCATTCTGACAACAATTACTTTTCCCTGTGCTCTTGGCCTAATTTGGGATTGTAATACCGAATTCTGCTAAAAGCAATCCCAGTTTAAACAAACCCATACACTGAATTAATCTGGTGCAAGCCGCATTCTGGAAGTGTATTATCCTGTAAATAAATCCCGAGTTTTGCTAAACGCAATCCCAGTTTGAATAAACCCGTACACTGAATTAATCTGGTGCAAACCGCATTCTGTCAGTGTTTCCTATCCCGTAAATAAAACCGAATAATTAAAGCAAATTCACGTATTTCACCTTAGCTAGCGAAACCCCAGCGAATTAATTTACTACGAATAGAGTAATATAATTCTGTCGGCTGTGGCGACCTGAGTTTGAATTTGGAAAACATTTAAAAACCGATAAAACCCCGCCGAACTACGACCACTGACACATTTACAAACTTGATTCACCGCAACTTTACTAACTTTTAGTAACGACACCGTAGATTCCAGCCTGATATAACCTGTGTATTAATAACGTTATTTGATTTATAATTTAGCAAGCTGTTAACCTCACATTCCGAGCTCCGCGTGCAGGCCAGAACAACAACGCTCCGTCTCGTGTGCAGTGGACTGAATTACCGACATTCCAGGACCGGACTACGGCCAAATTTAATTTCATTTGAAATATTCAGTTTAATTTTCTTGTGTATTTATTTAACTCCGAACTTAGAAATTTTAGTTGCATGTGTTGTTGGAATAATCAAATACTTTAATTAAGGTAGAATTGTACAGTATAGGAATAAACATTATATATATTAATAATAAAAGGCAATTTCAACAGGTATTTATTTTTATTTTGGCTTTATACGTATTTCGACATACAATATGTCATTATCAAAAGCATTTAATGAAGTAAACATTTGTAGTTGCTTGGGTAACAGCACACTGGATCTTGGTTTCGGGCTTGGTTCAGGTCTTCTATTCCAAAACTTCCAATAGCGGAGAATTTATGAGCTCAATTTGCTCATTCATTAAAGGTGTGTTTGTTAAAGTGTGTTTGTGAATTTGAAAGGCC
>JABXWE010031072.1:0-10789 GCA_014611495.1 Limonius californicus
GTAGTACTTATCACCACCATCTACAACAGCATCCTGCGCTTAACCTACTTTCCGATGCAATGGAAATTCGCTCAAATAATAATGATTGCTAAGCCTGGAAAACCTCCCCACCAATCCTCATCCTATCGACCAATAAGTCTCCTTCCCCTCTTCCCCCTTACCAAAAGACAAAAAGTGAAACTCTACGATATATGTGTTCTGCCAGTGTTCACCTACGGCCTTGAAACATCAGTAATCACTAAAAGAATAGCCAAAAAATTAGCAGTAGCCCAAAGAGCTATGGAAAGGCAAATATTGGGTGTAACTCTCAGGGAAAAAAATAGAAATTCATGGATTCGGAATGAAACAGAATGGCCCAATTAAAATGGAGCTGAGCTGGACACATTGCGCGAAGAACTAATGACAGATGGACAACCTGACTGCTACAGTGGAGACCAAGAACGAGCAAACGTAGCGTGGGAAGACCTTCAGCTAGGTGGTCAGATGACATCAGAAAAGTGGGAGGACGCCAATGGTTTAAATTGGCAAGAGACCGAGATGTATGTAAAAACACTGGGGAGGACTATGTCCAATACTGGACCAACAATGCCTGACGAAGAAAGAGAGGGAGAGAGAGAGAGAGAGAGAGAGAGAAAGAGAGAGAGAAACAAATCAGTACACATTACAATTTTTTTGAGAAAAATGTACATAAATATATTCTTTGGGGCTTTCGCGGTTTCTCGAACTGTCAATATTACAATTTAATTTCGGCTTGGACCGGTCGTCATTTGGAAACTACACCCAGCATTATTAGGTAAGGTCCGACCTGTAGCTTGTCTGCCTTTACAAGCATTTGCTCTAGAAGTTTGAGAAATATTTGATCGTAGGCCCTGTCTGCCGAAAGAGGGCCGTGTACTTAGATTATTTGAACCTTGGGGCGGACAAGGATTTGATCGTAATGTATTTGTTTACCAGGGCAATAATACTTAATCGGCTGGTGTTCTATTCATTCTGAAGATGCAAACTGCAATGTCTTCCGAACCGTTAGTTTGTATGGGTTCACAAACAGCTAACATGCATCAGCCGATTAAAAATTATTGTTCTGGCAAATAAAATACGTTAATATCAAATCCTTGTCCGCCCCAAGGTTTAAATAATCTAAACACACGGCCCTGTTTAGGCAGGCAGAGTAAGACACGAAACAAAAGTTACTAAGCTGCACCCAATAACATCAGGGGTTCCCCAAGGGAGCGTTCTTGGACCCATATTATACCTACTGTTCACAGCGGACCTGCCTGCCAACGCAAATGTATCCACCTCTACTTTCGCAGACGACACTGCTGCCCTCCCATTATAGTAGCTACGCTTTTGCAACGCAACTTAAATGACATAGAGCAATGGGCAAAAAATGGCGCATCAAAATCAATGAAACGAAATCAAACCACACAGTATTCACAAAATGCCTTGGAGAATCGCCACCAGTAATGTTGCATAATAAAATAGTACCAACAATAGATAGCGTCAAATACCTAGGCATGCACCTTGACCGAAGACTCACTTGGAGGACTCATATATGGAAGAAACGAAAACAACTTGGAAAAAAATTTCAAAAACATTATTGGCTACTGGGGAGGAAGTCACAACTATCACTCCGTAATAAATTATTAGTGTACAACGTAATCCTCAAACCGGTTTGGACATACGGGATACAGCTATGGGTAACAGCAGCCAAATCCAACATTGCTATCATCGAGAGGTTCCAATCAAGGACACTTCGTACCATGACCGACGCCCCATTCTTCGTAACCAACAAAGACATTTGCAGTGACCTCAATGTGTCGACAGTTAGTGAAGTGATTGTGCAGTGCAGCGAAACTTACTTACGACGACTAGAAGCGCACCCAAATCCATTCGCTCTAAACCTACTGGATAACAATGAACAAACTTGAAGATTAAATCTCACAACGCCACTAGACCTACCACATATTACCTAGTTTTAAGACACAACAAAATTTAATGTTGATAAAGTAGCTAGATAATTAAGATAAACTAGATAACAGCATTTAATGTTAGATAACAGCATTTTAATCTATCATATAGGGTTGTACTCATGGGAGAACTTCCCTTACATGTCATGTTATCATCTATCAACTGTACTTATTATCAGTTATTAAACAGATTGCACAATAGACGTTTAACAAAAAAAAAAAACTTCTAGAGCAAATGCTTGTAAAGGCAGACAAGCTACAGGTCGGTCTTACCTGATAATGCTGGGTGTAGTTCCCTAATGACGACGCAGTCTAAGCCAAAAGTAAATTGTAATATTGGCAATACACATAAAGTTAAAAAAATTAAGACTTCCTCTTTAATGAAATTAAGAACATTTTGAAAAAAACTACTTATCGAAAATGTCCCAATTGTCCACCATTAACCAGCTGGAATTGACCAGCATGTGCGAAAATAATTTAACACATCTGTTCCTTCAGAAACGGTAAATTGTTGACATTGGTACATTTGTGAAACAGTGATAAATGTTTTTAAATAAAAGTAGAAGAAATCAAATTGAACATGTTGTTGGAAGCTCATATTTCTACAAATGAAATTGTCTTAAACACTAATACCAGCCATTCATTTATAGCAAAATTGTTTAAAAAAGAAAAATATCACCCTTATAAGGTGAACGTGATACATGAGTTAAATGAACAACTTTTCAGTAATATTGTTTTTTCTGATGAGACCACTTTTTGTCTGAATAGTTCAGTAAATCGTCACAACTGCAGGTTAGGGACACAAGAAAATCCGCACTGGTATCAAGAATCACACAGACAGTATACACGAAAAGTGAATGTATGGATGAGAATGATAAGAGGTCGTCTTCTAGGCTTTACTTTTCCGAGGGAAATTTGAAACCGGTTCGATATTTAGATTTTCTGCGTTTTGAGTTAGTACCAGCTCTAGCAATTCTTTTCCAAACCATTAAAATCCTAATATGTCCCACCCAAGTATTTGGACAACAAGATGGAATTTCTTACCGTTTGCGTGTACAAGTGCGGCAGTTTCTTAGCGATAGGTACTCGTATGTTCACCGATAGATGGTTAGAGCGGAAGGACCGCTGCAGTGGCCTGCGCAATTCTCTGACTTAACGCCGTTAGATTTCTTTCTCTGAAGTCATGCGAAATCCCCAGTTTGCATTAGTAGGTCAAACAATTTTGACAATTTAGGGACCGCGGTACAGTAGTGGTGGCAGCGCTTGGTTTCGGAGTTATTCTAGAAAATCGCTGAGGTTCGAATCCTGAGTACTGCACTTTCCCAGGATGTTTGTGGTGTCTGGGGCATGGGGTTTTTCAATGGTGGGGCACGTTAGACCTGTGAATAACACGAAATGTGCTGTATCGAGATAAGCTGAGTGGGATGGGAATCATGGAGTTGTTTTCGGCAACTCCACGATTTTTTAAAAAATATAATAAAAATTTTTTTGACGATTTAAAGCGTTGGATTCGTTTATAAATGGATAATATCAGTCCGAAAATTATTGAGCTTCAGATACAAAGTGTTTACACACGTGCTGGCCAATGCCAACGGTTAATGGTGGACAATTTAAATATTTCTATTAGGTAAATTTTTATAATGGTCTTATTTTCATTAAAAATAAATTATTAATTTTTTGAACTTTATATGTATTTTTTTCTAAATTGTTGAATGGGGTAATGATTTTTGTATACCACCATTTAACTGGTGGGGATCTATAAAAATAAAAAGGAAACATGTGGTTGCCATTAAAAAATTTAATTTTTAAATATTTCCTTATATCTTTAATTATTTTTATGTGAATGTTTGATAAGCTAAAACGTTTACTCTAAAAATATAACACCGACATTCAAATTGCTAATTCTAATTCCTTAAATATCAGCAATATAAGAAACAATGAAATTAAAAGGTACTTATTTAATTGTCAGACCATTTACTAATGTTTATATTATGATAACATGAGTTGACAACAATCACAACTCATTTTATCAAGAATATAAATAAGTATTTATATTTCAGTATGATTATATCAGTCAATTTTCAGAATTGGGAGTTATGGATACCAGCAATGAAGATGTAACTGCGCCCCCGATCAACACTCCTACAATATCTCCGATTAACTTTGAAGACTATATGAACATTCTTGGTGATTTGGAAGAATATTCAGATGAACAGCGCCTTGCAATAGTAGAACCAATTAATACTTCTACAAGTGAACACTCGGAATTCGGGGAAAAAAACCAATATACTTCCACAGAAACGGTTCAAGTCAACTATCAGTCACGTAAAACAAAAAAAAATCCTTCTTCGACTAAGACGTCCAAGTCACGATCGCGGACTGGGAGAAAGTCGTCTAAACAACCTAAATCAACTTCAACATGTGAAATGTCACTTGCTACAACTTCTAACAGTGATAGTCTGAGGAGTATAACTCATAATGCAAGACAGAACATCCAAAATAATTTTCCTTCCAGTTCAAAGCCTCTTCCACCATTTCACACTTTCTCTGACATAATCAACATGCCTCCGCTTCGCCATTCCTATGCACATCTATCTCGACCAGTTAGTAATGATAAATATCAGTTACTTCCTATACTTGATTCAATACCTGTTCCGCAAGCCAGTCAAAATTATTACCAAAACTACCAACAAGATACATCATCTACAATACCTCCTGCCAAACGTTTTAAGTCTGGTTCAGGCAGTAAAAATTTGGTTCACACCATCACTACCAATGCCATGAATAATCTACCAACGCAATCCACTGCAGGAATTAAGCTGGTTGAGCCTCCTAATAATTACCCATATAATTTTCAAACTACATCTACTATAACAAAACCACCTCCATCTTATGAATATGCTACAGCTTCCGAAAACAGTCACATGAGATGCCAATTGCCGTCAGCCCAGTTCAAACCAACCTTTCCAGAAAGTGCTGATACTACATTGCAACGTTTACGTAAATTAGCACCCGCAACGGTTGCAGCGCTCCTTGGTCCCCCAAGCGCACATCATCAAAAATTCTATCCAAGTATGGATTACTCACAGTCTTCAGTGTATACGAATGTAACGACGCAACAAGAATTAATAAAAAATTCTAATACTTTACCAGCATTGCCACCTGCGTTGTCTTGTACGACACCTAATTCTAACAAGCCCATAGAAAATAATATCCAATACGTTTATCCAAAACTATCATATTCAACACACGTCAGTGTAGCATCTCTACGGTTACCACCACAAAAACTATCAACATTATCATTACCAGACACCTCACTACCACTAACACCTGTGGTACCTGCAATTTCTTCATCAACAGAAATACCAGAACAGGTATCACTGCAATGTACACAAACTGACCCATCACAATCAGCTTCATTATATCCTACATCAGCACCTACACTGCTATCATCTGCATTACAAGATGAACAATTCCAATCTATACCAAAACTGCAACAATTACTGGAACAAGAAGTACTACCACCTGTTTACAAATCGATATCTCCTTCAGCATCACAGTTTGTATCAATACCATCTAATCAATTACAAACAGGATCAACTGAAACATCATCACAATTTGAGATGTTTCAAACTGAATATCAATTGCCACAATCTAAATCATTACAACCTGCATCTGCATTAACACCATCTTCACAGCATGCATTATTACAACCGGTGCAACCACAATTTATACCAGAACTGCAACTATTACCGGAACAAGAAATACTACCACCTGTTTACAATTCGATATCTCCTTCAGCATCACAGTTTGTATCACTACCATCTGATCAATTACAAACAGGATCAACTGAAACATCATCACAATTTGAGATGCTTCAAACTGAATGTCAATTGCTACAATCAAAACCATTACAACCTGCATCTGCATTAACATCATCTTCACTACATGCATTATTACAACCGGTGCAACCACAATCTGTACCAGAACTGCAACTATTACCGGAACAAGAAATACTACCGCCTGTTTACAACTCGATATCTCCTTCAGCATCACAGTTTGTATCACTACCACCTGATCAATTACAAACAGGATCAACTGAAACATCATCACAATTTGAGATGCTTCAAACTGAATGTCAATTGCCACAATCAAAACCATTACAACCTGCATCTGCATTAACATCATCTTCACTACATGCATTATTACAACCGGTGCAACCACAATCTGTACCAGAACTGCAACTATTACCGGAACAAGAAATACTACCACCTGATCAATTACAAACAGGATCAACTGAAACATCATCACAATTTGAGATGCTTCAAACTGAATGTCAATTGCCACAATCAAAACCATTACAACCTGCATCTGCATTAACACCATCTTCACAGCATGTATTATTACAACCGGTGCAACCACAATCTATACCAGAACTGCAACTATTACAGGAACAAGAAATACTACCACCTGTTTACAACTCGACATCTCCTTCAGCATCACAGTTTGTATCACTACCACCTGATCAATTACAAACAGGATCAACTGAAACATCATCACAATTTGAGATGCTTCAAACTGAATGTCAATTGCCACAATCAAAACCATTACAACCTGCATCTGCATTAACATCATCTTCACAACATGCACTATTACAACCGGTGCAACCGCATGTGCAACCATCACAAAATCTACAAACACAATCTGCAGTTGCACAAGCAGAATCATCGAACAATGAACTACTTCAAAATATATCTACACCAGAACCTGGACCCTCAAAATCTACATCCGAATTAAAACTAAAACTGTCTCACCGTTGTGATCCAAAGTACATACAACAGCTTACAAATTGTATTAATACACTAAGACAGAAAGAGTTATTGACAGCTGCTCTAGGCACAATAAAACCAGTATTATTATCAACAGTACGTTTATTTTGTGAACATTATGGAGTAGTTTATCCAGCAACAAGTTGCTTTGATTGTTGTGCAGATTTATCCAAACTTGCATGTCCAAAGTGCATTTTTTGCATCGAATTCGTTCGTGCAATTATGCTGGAGATGAACAGATCGAATATTACACCAACCGACACTCTCAAATGGACAAATACTCCTAACAATACGATGAATCTAGTTCTTATAAATAACATAGCTACAGTCCTTTCCCACAGAATGACGTTATTTTCAAATGACTTTGCGACCACCAGCACACATCATCAGCGGTGGTTGACTGAAATTCAACAACGCCTTACTAACTTTTTAATTAGTCAGAACGAAACGGCGCATGCTTCTATTCATCACATAAACTTCATCAAAGAAATTCTTTCATCACATATAGGTGTCTTTCCATTATATGAACGACTAAATTTAAATATATTTGGTTATAGTACTCCAAAAAACGATTGCGATACTGGTCTAAATGAATCTCAAAATTGCATAACATTACAAGATATACTTCCTGCGACTCAAGCAACAGCTATTCAAGCTCCAAACCAGTCAACGGTTACAGCAAGTGGCTCTTCTGAACATAACGTTGTGGATTTACAACGAAACACAAACACTTCAAAAGGCGGAAAACAAAGCAGCAAAAAGAGGAAGAAAGTAAACAAGAAAAAAACAGGAAAGAGGAAAACAAATAAATAATAGCAGATAAAGAGTGAAGTGTCAGTTTTCCGCGGTTTGTATCTAATGAAGTTTCTGAAGAAGTTTCTTTGGGCTTAGACCGTGTCGTTGTAGAATTGATTGATAGATTTATCAAAGCGTAGTGGTTTGATAATGCTGTCTGCAACGGTTACCGAAACGTCAGCATCAATCAATCCTACGACGATGCGATCTAGGCTCGAAGATATGACTTTAATAGCAGATAAAGTTTGATTGAACTATTATTCCATACTGCTTTTAAAAATAGTTGCATTCAGTTTTAAGATTCTGTATACGAAGTTAGTCATAACGTGGTATATATGTGTGTGTTGTAAATCTGAAAACCTTTTGTTACTCTTTTAGCTGTGGATTGTAATATTGACTTTTAAACAAAGACCCATTGAGAACTACACGGTAAATCCGACACAAGTGGATTTTTTATTGTGAAAACATTTCAACTATTGTACAAACTATTATATTACACAATATGCATTCTTACGATGCTGTGCTAGATACTATTCGAACTATGGTACTTTTTCTCATATGGTTCAAATATTACAAATGCATTAAGCGGTTTCTATGGGAATTAAGTATTTGAACATTCCATATAGTTTTAGGGTATAAATCCATATATCTACTAAAATAATTAATCATTTGTCTTGTATTAATATTAACGGGAATTTTTATATATTTTTTAATTATGTTAATGTAAAAGTTATAGGCTTAATTTGGAATCTGTGCAGTTCTAACTTTCCTGAATTTAACATTTTGGTGTTACCAATTTCTTAGATGTGTACAAGATCGTGAAATTCATGAATTCTCGGTACCTAACATTATATTTTCTGTAAAAAAAAAACGAATGTAGTAATTTATAACTTTTTGTTAATGATGAAGGTCCATATCAATAAATTTTAGTAAATGTTGGTATTCTGTAGTTTAACATTTGTAGATTCAGCACGACATATATGGATACATAACTCTTTTTGCATATTGGATCTGTTTGGAATACCAACAGTACTATTTTGATCAAACCATAACTACAGCGAACTATGGATACATTAATTTAAACAAGAAATAACACACATAAAAATTTCAAAATGTAGTGCTGATCATTCCAAGCTGGTCGTTTCTACAATAGCCTATAACTATTCTTTTTTTAATTACTAACATAGGATAAGAAAAAAAAATGTATGTTTTTTGAAAGTTGAAATAAATGTTAGAAAATGTAAATCTTTTTCTCATTTCGCCTAATCTTATAAGGTTTGATAACTTGTTTGATTTAATGAAAATGATATTAATATAAAACAAATACTTTTTTGACGTAAATCATTTGCCTATCATGTTAGGAACAAGAGAATCATTTAGCAACAAAATTCTAGAAAATAATGATTCAAATATATCAGTTCATTCAATAATTTATTATTCATTCGAAGAAGCAGATATCTGTTGCACTCATGCCATCAAGGCCCATTGTGCAACCGCCGCAGTTGAGGATGAAACTCAAACCACTTACCAGTCCAAAGGTTAGCAACTGATTGGGTTCAATCCATATGTCTTCAGGTTCCAGAATCCTGACTCCTAGGTGCTTAGTCTGAATGGTAACAGTCTCGAAGATGTGGAGGGGAGTTTCCTCCTCACTGTTACCAAACCCACACCTGGGTCATTAATCAAGCTCAAATTGTGTAGGTCCTACTGAATCCAATCAACATATGGAAACTGATAACATACCTCGACTCATAAAAGAACTAGTTATCGAAAAGCGAAGAGCAAGAAGTAGATGGCAGAGAACTAGAAATATGAATGACGAAACAACATACAACAGACTTACTCACCGTTTACAAACTGCGCTTAGAGATTCGCGAAATGAAACTTTTAAATACTACTTAACCCATCTATCGAACAAGGACTGCTCAATATGGAGAGCGACAAGGAAATTTAAAAGACCTAGAATTGCAGTTCCACCAATCAGAAAAGGCGACAGAACATGGGCCAGGACTGACACTGACAAAGCAAACGTTTTCGCAGAGCACCTTGCTCAGGTCTTTGCAACACCACAACCAGGTGCAAACTACAACCAACAAGAAATAGAAGACTTCATCTATGCCCCGTGCCAACTGACCCTACCGATCGAACCATTCTCTCCTGCTGAAGTAAAACAAGAAATCAAATACACCAATGCTAATAAATCTCCCGGTTACGACCTTATAACAGGACAAATTTTGCATCATCTGCCCAGGAAAACATTAGTACTCCTCACTACCATCTACAATAGCATGTTAGGTCTATGCTATTTTCCTCTCCAGTGGAAATATGCTGTAATTATAATGATAGCCAAGCCTGGCAAACCACCAACAGAACCAACTTCATATAGACCTATAAGCCTCCTTCCACTAATGTCGAAAATATTTGAAAGACTGCTCTTAAAAAGAATAGAAGAGACTGTTGACCTGCATGAAACCATTCCAACACACCAATTTGGTTTTAGGAAGCGACACTCGACAGTTCAGCAAACACACAGGATAGTTACAAAAATCATGGACTCATTAGAATCCAAGAAATTCTGCACCGCAGCTTTCTTGGAGATCAAGCAAGCGTTTGACAGAGTATGGCATTTAGGTTTATTATACAAAATTAAGTCAGTCTTTCCAAGTCAAATTTATCTCTTACTGAAATCCTACTTGTCTGATAGAAATTTCCAAGTCAGAATAATTATTCATTTTCGAATTACCAACACATTTCTGCTGGAGTACCGCAAGGAAGCGTGCTGGGTCCTTTATTGTATTTAGTATTCACTTCAGACGTTCCAACTACAGCCAACACCGAGGTGGCTACTTTTGCTGACGATACAGCAGTGCTATCTATCAGCGTTGACCCATTAGAGGCATCTGAAAACCTCCAGAATCACCTTGATCTCCTCCAGAACTGGTACGACAAATGGAGAATTACTGTCAACAACGACAAATCCACCCAAATCACCTTTACTAACAAGCGAAGAATATGTCCACAGGTCACAATTAATAATACAGCCATACCAGTAAAATCAGAAGTTAAATATCTAGGGATGCACCTCGATCAGAGACTTACCTGGACGTCACACATAAAAGCCAAAAGAAAACATCTTGACCTCAAAGTTAGAGAAATGAGCTGGCTAATTGGAAGGCGATCCCAACTTTCCTTAGAAAA
>JABXWE010031073.1:0-24483 GCA_014611495.1 Limonius californicus
TATTATTTGTAATAAAGATGATATGAACAGTTTCCAGTATGGGAAAGTCCAGGGAGGCAGTCGCGTCCACTTATTATTTTCTATGACGTTGGTGATGCACCACTTATCTTAAGCTGTCTAGCTATCACTGCATTGGTGTTTTTACGACATACCTATCAAATAGCATTATTTAATCTAAATAATGAGATGCGACAGGATGCGTTTAAAAAGCACACCGTGTTGTTTTCTTCACATTAAAAAGTTTGTAACAAGCACTTAAGCTAGACAATGAAATAAAACACAAAGTTAGGTTACAGTTTCGCATAAACAAATATGAAAGATTAGGCTAAATGTGGTTTATATCCGTTTTCAAACTTTATTTTAGGGTTAAATGCATATGAATTTGTATTTATTAAGTGTTGTAAGCATGTTTCTAACGTCTAACTTTGTTCTTAATTATTAACCATTTTTAAAGAATCCGTCCACATTTTTGAAGGAATTCAAACGCTCACTTTAACCAGGTTCGAAAGACGAAACTTGTAATCCCTGTGGTTGTTAAGTTATGCATTCGGAAATAAATATTTTGTTCGAAAGTAATAAATAATTCTAGCACGTGGACTATACCTTGGTAACTATTAAATAAGTGTAGTACCCTTATATGGCTTAAGTAAAGTCTGACGTTTTGTTTTTCACAAACAACCTTTACCGAAAATTTGTAAATTACATTGTATGAAGTGTATTTTCAATTGACGTGTTATCTTAGATTTCTAAAAATGTGGTGCACTGGGAACGTTTTCTTTTGCCCATAGTAATATTGCCAAGTTATCAGGAAACCATACTCACAAACAATTTAGGGAAAACTGAACAAAAATCTACCCAAAGATGGTTTTTTTGAAAAGCAACATCAGCGTTTCATTCAAAAATCCACAAACATTCATTAAATAGCGTAGATCTTTTTAATAATGTGAGCTTCTACACCTCATGAAGGAGTTTGGCATGTAACGTGGAAGATCAGAGCTCCCGTATCATTGCTCTTTTGTAAATTCATGATAAGTGGTAGTGTAGTAGGCATCACGCGATAGGAACCGCAGCATTATCCCTTGTTCAGTCGAATGCAGGTACCCAATTATTTACACAGACTGGGTAGGCCGCCCGCCAAGCATTGAGCCGGAGATTTGAACGCTCGATCTTCCGCACCGGAACCCAGGACTCTAACCAGTGGACCACACCATGTATACGTAATGAGCCGCAGAAGTTATTTTGCAGTTTAATTTATGTAATTAATTATTACAATAAAATGTCACACGTCCATGGTCATCTCTTCACATTTACAACTTTTATAAATAAAACAAATTTTATAATTTAGCAAAAATTACTTTACATTAGCCAGTAGGAGCACGAGAGCAATAGAGTTTACTTATATTAGACAACCAAGATATGTAGAGTTTAAATATCTTGTAGATAACATTCCGCGGGATTCAGTTCGTATTTAATGTTATTTTTATACCTAGATGCGGAATACATAACATTAACTACATTTTGTTATATCCTGAAATCAACAATAAAAACCTAAGGTTGTATAAAAATATAATACTGAGTCAATAATAAATAATTTACTTGCCAATTTAACCGACTTGGTCTCTTTTCTTAGGATTTTCGAGATCCCATAAGTAAACTATGAATTTAAATAACTCCGTATATAAGGCTAGGTTGGATTGTTTAAATCACGACTGGCTGGATTAACGAGAAGGAGTACCTTTATTTGGCCTGGATAATTTCTTAAAATCCCGTCCGCGTCGTAATTGCCAGAAAACGCGAATTTTCACATTCTTTTCTAACAAAGCATTAGATAGAAATTTTGGAATCTGCTAGAAAATTCGAATGCTGATACCGACCTAGCGGTATTCGCAGTGCAGAACAATCCTTGCTGGTAAGTACTGGAATGGATGGATCAATATTGGGACATTTGCAACCGGTTGTACTTCGGAAGACACATCAGGCTGTCGGTCTCGGTTGTCATACGAACATCTTTGACAATCCTAAATTATGTAGTGGCATTTATCTTCGCGGTTCGACGGGTTAGGTTAGCCTCCTGTCCGGCATACGTGCAAAGAGGGCTCACAGAACATACTTGATTATAGGTAATTAACAGGTCATTCGCCTATACACATAAGAAGGAGCAGAAGAAGATTTTTAGTCCAAACAAAACTACAAAAATGTTGCACATAACTATCGTAACTTAATAAAATGTAAGTATCCAGAGTATTAAAACTGCACTTTTTTTTGCATTTATATTTGCCAATTCGTTAATTACATCTGATAATTCCAAACTTTCACACAATTCCTTCTCTACAGCCAACAATCCTAGATCATTAAACCTCGCTTTTGTCGTTCTTAAATATGTCTTTATATTTTTCACCTAACACATAACACTAATTGGAAATGTCAGAAGAATTGTCAAAGCTATAATCAGATTATGAATTGATGGCATTTAGTTATTTTTTGCTATACAGGGTGTTTCGAAATTCGCGCCCAGGGACTGTGGGATGCTGTTATGCGACAAAAACTAAACAAAAAGTTCCTGTACCATTTTTCCATCAGACCACTATTTTTCTGCTACCGCAGTTTTAAAAATCTGAAAATGGTCGAAAACGGTCTTCAATTTCAATTTTAAATGTTTGATCAAGTGGTTAAAATTATTCCATGACAACTGTCAGAAAACAAAAGATAGTTCAAAACAATTTATTGTAAAAAGTTTGATGTTTACCTTTTCTTATCGTACAATTCAAATTGCGAAATAATGGCCGATAATTATTCAAATCGAGAATATTACGATATGCTGATGGCACTTGGGGCTTGTAATAATCGAGCAGGGCAAGCGGTGCGTTTATACGCGGTGCGACATCCTCTGCGGCGGCTACCAGATGCTAAAGTTTTTAGAAGATTAGAGGACCGAATTCTGTTTAACGGGAATGTTGCGGTGCCACCACGTGTAAATGTTGGTCGTCAGTGTCTACATGATGATGTAGCTCTTGATTTGAGGAGAAATGATTCCTCAAGAAGCACTAGGTGCGTTGGCAGAGAATTAGGAATTAACCATATCCGCGTGTGGCGTGCCCTAAAACGTGACCAACAGCATCCGTATCACTATACCAGGGTGCAACACTTGCAGATGGTCCAGTTCGACGTAGATTTTTCGAATGGTACCTCGATCATCACGAACGTGACTTGAATTTCCGAGATTCCATTCTCCAGACGGACGAATGTTTGTTCACACGCGATGGTATTTTCAACGTACACAACGAGCACCTTTGGGATAATGAAAATCCACATTCAACAAGGATTCGAAATCACCAACACCGCTTCGGTTTAAATGTATGGGGTGGATTATTAGGTGATCGACTGGTAAGACATTTATTACATTTACTTAATTTTATTTAATTTCCTATTCTTTTATTTCTATCCATTCCATTTCCTCTTTTTAGTTCATCCAGATTTTGCCGAATCGCGTAAACGCACAAAATTATTTAAATTTCCTGCAACAAGATGTCCGGAATTCCTAGATAATGTAGCTCTAAATGCACGCCAAAATATGTTGTTTATGCACGATGGAGCGGGCCCCCATTTCGCGTTAAATGTACGTGACTACCTCGACCCTTATCACTGGATTGGCAGAGGCGGTCCAATTGCTTGGCCGCCTCGTTCGCCCGATCTAACGCCATGCGACTTCTTTTTATGGGGTTACCTAAAATCGTTGGTCTACAAAACACCACTGGCCAATCTGAATGAGCTGCAAAACCGCGTGTTCCAGGCAGCGCGAGAAATAACACCGGAGATGGTACGCAACTCTGTTCGAGCAGTCCAACGACGTGCTGAAGCTTGTTTAGTAGCAGAAGGCGGACATTTTGAACAAATGTAGTAATTGTACTCGTCATAATTATAGTTTGTACCTTCTTTTGTTTTTAAAAATTTGTTATTATTAACTTTAACCAACTGATTAAACACTCATAAGTTGAGATTCAACACTTTTTTCTGCGATTTTCAGATTTTTAAAACCGCGTTAGCTCGAAAAATAGTGGTCTGATGGAAAAATGGTAGAGAAGCTTTTTGTTTAGTTTTTGTCGCATAACACCATCCCACAGTCCGTGGGCGCGAATTTCGAAACACCCTGTATATCCATGTTAAGTTTTTAATGCGTCTGCCCCAGCGGCAATTCCACTGTTCAAAACTCTATACGTTATCAGCTCGTTGAAGAGCTTAATATCATCAATATCCTTAAAATTTTAGCTTTCTTTGTTAATTTGGAGGGAAACATCTAAGTCAAAGCAAAATTCTTTAATTTCCTCTGCGGTCATTTCTCGAAATTCAGAAAGAAATTTAAATACATTTTCACATTTCTGTAGATTTTCAAACCTTTCCTAAATTGAATTTAAGGCTATATCAACAATCGTTAGATAAATTGTATTCTGAACAATTCTTTTGGATTTGTGATAGGACTTTCATAATCAGAAAGGCGAACTTTAGTCCTACTTCTTACCAATGGAAATTCTGACTCTAAATTTACTTCTGCAGTTAAAGTTTCTGAATGCCTAATACATTTCCTAAATTTTAATTTTATTCTTTAAAGATGCCGCTCCGGCCGCCACACGAATTTGGCCCTCTGCGTACATGCACGCACTGTTTACCTTCTCGAACTGTAATATACTGAACAGTTTACAGTATGTCTTAAAATCATAATTTTCAGGAATATTTTTGTGTTTGTAAAACCTTTGTAACATGCGGTGATACCGAAGTTCAAAATCACAATTTTGCACTACGCTCCTAAATAGTCCAATTGACTTTTGCTATCTTTATATGTATAGAGGACACCTTTATACTACTTCTTGAAAAATGATGTAGCCCATACAGATTAATTCTTATCCATATTTGCTATTACTAGTACGTTGAAATTTCACCATACATTCCACACAATACCAAAATAAATTGATCTGTTCAATAATGGCTTCTAGCTTAAGACATCTTGCGTTACGTAGATAATTTACAGATTCGTGAAATGTGGGGCCTCGGTGGAGTAGTGCGGATACGCACTGCCACTCGAGGTTAAACGAAATACGGTCTGATCGGTCCAGGTATCGAATCCCGATTCACTTAGTTAAGTTTACGGTGCATGTTGCATGAATGTTTAGTGTGTAAGGAACGCCCGCATCCCCCTGAAGTAATGCGAAAGCGGTTTCCAGGGGGGAATGGTAGTATGAATGAATGAGAAAATAAAAAAGATTCGTGAAATATACATAAAGTGAACTCTGCATTTGCTTATTACATTTAAGAAAAACATATAAATGCACAGGAATACTATACATCTATTGTCAATGCTGATTCGTTAAATACAAAATAAATTTTTGTTTTAAAACTAAGCAATCTATTCATAAGTTCAAGTATGACTTTAATACTAGAGTACGCGTGGCTTTATCTCCTGCTTTAGTGGGGCAATGACTAAGATGATCGTCTTATAAGCAAAATTCCCCGATTCCAATTCGGTCTACATATGTAAGTATTTAAATTTATGTAGTGTTTTCTATTTAATTTTCTTATCAGTTTCAGTGCTGGAATAACATACTGTTTAATTATGCTGTATTAATTGAATATCTATGTATGAATTTCATTACCGGATTACATGGAGTACTAAATTCCCAACAAATAAACAGTATAAATCGTGTTTATGATTATTTGATAGTAAAATTGAAAACAGAAATGTAGAAAATTAAATATACGAGGATGGTTCATTAATTATTGTACCTAACATAGAAGGCATTGACCGACAAATGTATAATTTTCCTAAAAATGTCAGTTATTGACATTAACATATGCCAAGTTGCAGGTGCTTATCTTCTTGTTTATAAAAGTTATACATTTAATATTACTGTGGTGCTGGTGATTTTGAAGAAAGGAAAAATTCGAGAAAGGGTGATGATAAAATATCCTTTTAGGAAGGGTCTATCATTGCAGGAAATGTATAATGACATGTCCAGAGTGTTATTCTACTCCGTCATATAAAGTAGTTAAGAATTGGTGCCAGGATTTCAAATTAGGAAGTGATGTCAACATCTACCAGGTGCTGGATCACCAAAAACTGTTGTCACTCAAGCAAATATTGATTTGGTCCATTATATGGAGCTCAGTAATCAGAGAATTACGCCTACGGTCAAATATATTGCTGAGACATGTAGATTTTCCGTTGGAAGCGTTGGGAAAATTTTTCACGAGGAATTGGATCTGAAGAAAGTCTGCGCACGATAGAGAAAATGTTGTCGTCTAATCAGAAGGGAGTTCTCCTTGTTGATTATTTACCACGTGGTCACACGATAACGCGAGACTATTACTCAAAACTGATACCAAAAGTTCATGAGACTATAAAGCAAAAAGGCATGGAAAATTGAAACGCGGCGTTCTGTTCTACCAAGACAACGCTCCCGTTCACAAGAGGTGTGTTTCTACGGCTTCCAGTCACAACATTAGATTTTAAATTTTTGAGCAACCCCCATGTTCGCCAGATCGGATCCCAGTGACCTTCACGGGTTCCCCAAATTAAAAGAACTCATTTTTTGGACGATGAAGGACAATGCACGACAAAGAATTTTTTGTAAGGGCATTCAAGCTCTGCATTATTGCTAACTTTTTAGAGGATTATGTTGAGAAATAAAGTTGTTTCAAATGTCCAAGTCATTTGCTTCTATCATGAACAATAAATAATGAACCACCCTCGTGTAATAATAATAATAATAATAGTCTTTCTTTATACTGTCACGACGCCTTGAGAGAGTAGAAGGTACAGCTGCTACTTTTACTAGGGCCGGTCGGCATTATGAGGCAAGTAGTGTGCTAACACTGCGCTTCAGCCGCCTGTTATTACCCCAGGGTGTTTGCTCATACGTAATTATTTAAAGCTGAGCCGACCTGGTGACCGAAATTCCTTGCGAAAAAAAAACAAATACATATTATGGCGGCTTCCGGTAATTAAGATAACTTACGTCGGAATCCGGGGCTGTACCCATCGAGTTACGCGGTCCCCCCAAAAAAATTAAATACACAACGATTTTTATTCAAATATTTGTTCCGTTGCAAATCAGACTTCGAAATTTTGCATACAAGACGACAATTTAACAGCTTCGAATTAATTTATAAATGAGGAACGACACACTACACCAATAGCGGCGCAGCATCATAGATGGTAATAGTTTAAATAAACCTGATCTGTGGTCGAGTAAAGTCCCAGTGGAGTACGCAACTGCATATGAACTACTAACAAACTCGTGTTTCTTACACCATTTTGATTTTCCTTCAATTTTCCGCAAAATTTATTCTACATTACAGATAATTATAAATACATGTACCTACCATTTTGTGTATTACTTCTCTTGGAGTTTCCAGGCTTTTCGGAAGTTTCCAACGTAGCTAGAGGGTCTCTGAGCGTTTTAAATCCATTAACAGTTTTAATTTTAAGCGATTCATTTGAATTAGCAGACAGTTTACGTTTACGCGGTATTTTAGGATCTACTTCGTTGCTACTACTGCGGGTGAATTTTTCTTCGTCGATTTTAAGATCATTCGTCCAACCGAAATATTCGTCGTTATTGTCCATACTATTATCGCTCGGTATATTCCACAAATCTTGAGAAATTAAAGTACGGTCACTAGCAAAAATTTGTATATTTTGATCGTTTTGGCAAAGTTGGAACTCCATAATAACGAGAATTATGGCGTGGTCGGCGTTTGCCGGAAAGAATTCATCAGGTTACTATATAGACTTTTTGAACGAAATCTGGTTGGAACAAAATGTCTGTGATATAAATCGTACAGGGCGATCTTTGGGTTTTAAAAGGATGTCTCTTACGTCCTTCCGTAACTAAGAAGGCACTTTTGAACTAATCGGGAAATATGCGATTTAGTTCGAATTTCCTATGTCACGTTCATTTAAAACATAACGAAAAAGGAATTATACAACTTTTTGATCCCAGTGGTTTCCTGTTGGCGACGGCTTTGCACAAATGCGTTGTGGATGTTTAGCATTTTAATTTGTAAATAATGACATTCAATATCCATTTAGCACAATAATTTTAATAAGCCGAACAAACAATTTGTTTTTTAGCGTTAACACAAGGCCACGTTTACACAACCAACTACTAAACCGGGCTTAATTGTCGGGCCTCTTCAGGCTATGCTCGTAGACAAGTATAAACTTCATTTGGTTCAGTAGCTCAAATGCACTGCATCACAAAACTAATGCGGTATTGCCCAATACTGTAATGATAGATGTGAAAAAAAAGTAACTGCTTACGATAAAAGCGGTTATCACTATCAGATTTTAAAGTTTAAAGAAGCGCGCACGCGATCTCTATTGTGTACTAAGGATTTTCAGAATGACTATGATATGACGTGAAGATATTCAGTCAACTGCTCATCGCAACAACGATACAATGTTTAAATTAGCTTTAATTTACAAAGTCCCATTAGAACGTCTCGAATTGGAGCTGCGTAACGCAAACTTAATTCTCGTGCGATTTTAAGATGTTGGTTGTGGAAATTTTACATGTGGCCTTATGAACGTCTTTAGCCAAAGAAATTGTCGGCAATTAAATTTTAAAGCTCAAAATTTAGAGGTCAAAACCGCGATAAATTTAAGCGGCCGTAATTTGGGTTTATACTGTCTGCCTGATTAATTTATTTAAACCCTCTTTTTTCGCGCTTGTTTTTCCAGCAGCCATATCTTCCGTTCTGGCCCAATTAACTAGCGATGGCGAAAAATATTTTCTGCGCTGCCAATCTCGAAAGCATTTATTTTCTGAAACAATATAAAACATGTAAAAACTTTGTAGTTTGCAAATAACAGGTTTGTCGAATATAATCGCAATCACTATAGCATGCTGGATGATATCATGGTGTACAGAGGTGAAGAAGGTTAGACTGATCGTTGCCTCTATTGGGAGATTGGTACTATAGATTGAATAGCCACAGATTTACGTTACTGAGGAAGCCAAATAATATTGGTTTATCAGTCTTACAGGGCGCAGAAAAAAATTGATAGTTAATAAAAGATAGATAGTTGATAGATAGCTGTACGAACGAAAATTTTAATAAATATTTGCCAAAATTCAAGTGGTGCTGAAAGTGTACTACAAACAAAAATTTTAAAACCCAAACCATATTATTTTGAATATACAATACATTTCCCTTTACACAATTTGCACCAAAAATTCTCCTATAATTTGTAGTCCAGTAGTCTGGAGCAAAAGACTAAATATGTTTATCTATTTATTTCTATATATTTCTAATATCTGTCTACCTTTCATTTTTTCAGACAATCCATTATGACGACTACTAAGACATCAATGAACACCAATATATACTGCTTATACTTTTATTAGAATTCAAGTGGATATGAATAGAACGCCTATCCGGTACAAGATGGAAGATCACAGAAATCTTCCACGTCTGTTGGGCTCGTTCTCGGACGTCGGTGTTAAGTTTTTGCGGCAAAATAGACCGATATTAATAAATATTAACAATAACAATAAATTATAACACTCTCGCGCTCTAATAAATAGATATTTTAACCCAAAATTAAACCAAAATTGTTTCACTTAGAAACATTCAATATAACTATATCAAAGTATATTAAAAATTTGTTGGATTTTTAAGCACCTACACTGCGAGTAATAATGACATCAACTAAAACTGGAATAGTAAGGCGAACAAGTATCACAAGTGTACCATTAAAGGGAAACTGATCTAAAATTTTAAAAACAACTTTAGAAAAAATATAAACATACGATAAGAGAGCACTTTAAAGTAAAATAACTATTACAAAAATGTAAACGCTATTCTTTTTGTTACTATATTTCTGTCCCAGACATCTATGTCGCGTAAAAACGTATGCACGTCATATCGTAATCGATAAAAATATAAACATTCTAGGAAATAAAATGTTTTTAACGAAACCAGCGGCAATCGTAGGAACTTCTTTTACTTATAAGTCCATATTTTTTAGAGGTACATGAATAGAAATAAAAAGTAATTACCTCGTGGACACTATATACACAAAATGCTAAATGGAAAATTTCATAAAATAGCAAACAAAATACTCCAGGCTATCAGCATTTTAGGTTGTCGTCACAAAACTAGATAACACGTGTAACTTACGGTTAATATCTTCAAATAAACTTTAAACCAGCAAATAAAAATCGCTAGAGTCTAGAAATCTTACATGCAAACCGCTTTTGACACTAAGTAAAAACCAGTTCTGAATTAATTAAAAAAAACTTATTATTATGCGAAATATTACACACAATATAGTAGCCGATATTTCCACTACTCCCGCTTTTTTTTTAAGATGGCAATCAGTTGTGGGACCTTGAGTTTTCATTGAAAATTATGAAACGGTGTAATGAACCCACAATCATTATCATTACAATATTTAAAGTGATGATTAGGATATTCTACGTACTCTACCAAAATGAGGATTATTACATTACGAAAAGTTAATTGTAAAATTTGTCTATAATACACGTGGTGGACATGTGGATAAGAAGAGAAGTAGAATTAACCCAAACCAAGGTCTCCAATTACGTTGTCTTTTACAATGGAATTGTATGAATATCTGTTACCTACAGCAATCTATTTGTTTATGTATTATTATGCATCACGGTTATACATTAAAATGCAATTACAATCTTTAATTATGGTGTACCTATTTTACATATTTGCAATAATTACGTTATTCATCAATGTATCCGACCAAAATCTTTCTGATAGCAAAAACTAGAATTCAAACTGCACCACCACGATGAAGAAATGTCTTTACAGAACCATTTATCGTCAACGTCGATACCTTTTCAATAATAATATTCATAATCGATACAATGTAATGAGTTAGCTTCATTACTTCAATAAAAACTGTTGTAATCATGTTGAAATATACAAGAAACATATCTACATAGTTGGTGGCAAGAAAAAACATAGATAAAGCTGATAACAATAATTTTAATTGGTCAAAGTAATTATATCTGGAGAAGGTGATAGTGATGTATGTTATCAAGTTGGTATTGGATTGGTAACACTACATCTTCACAAAACAAACCTTTCAGTCTTAGAGAACACGTCTCTTACGTTCTGCTTATTTAAACTTGAGCAAACTACAGGGAAGTCAAATTTATATGTATGTAGATGGCGATTCTGTAATCTAAACATTTCTCGCCAACTAAGAAATCCAATGAGATCTTGATGACAGTTAACTTAAGTGAAAATTCTCAAAATCAATTCAGAATAATATCAAAACCCTGAATTTGCAAATAGAATGTGGGTGCTGCGATAACTACAACAAATTGACAGTCGAAACTAGAGCTGAACAAGGTATCTGTATGTAAAGTATCGATATTCGGCTGGTTTCGTGTAACGATATCAGTACCCAAAAGTATTGTTAAAATCGAAGTATTCAAAGTAACAAAGTAATAAAACTGTAGCAGTAGGTTTCGAAATATCCCAGGTATAGTACGAGGATTGTTCGATAACTACGTGGCCTAACACAGAGATGACGCGAATTCGGAGGAATCTTCTTTACTATTCTGTAGAACTATCCTTTATTGGATTAAATATGACAGTACAGAGCGATCTGTCAATTAGTCTGTTTCTGACAGTACGCCAAAGTGAACGTTTCGTGTGGATTTCCTCCCTCCTTCCTTCGTGTGATTTTGTAAACAATGGAAAAACTGAGTTGAGAGCAGTGATAAAGTACTTTCATTTGAAAGGCTTAACACCAACCGAAATCAAAGCAGAGCTGGATTCAATACTATTGGAATCCGCTCCTTCGGTTTGAATGGTTAAAAACTAGGTTGCCGAATTTAAGCGTGGTCGTGTGAGCACAAATGATGCACCCTGTAGTGGACGTCCAAAAACGGCTACTGCCCCGGATATGATTGAAAAAGTCCACCGTATCGTATTGGATGACCGTCGAGTAAAAGTGCGCGAGATAGCAGACATAGTGGGTATCTCAAATGGCAGTGTGCACAGAATTTTAACTGAAGAATTGGAAATGAAAACATACTCGGCGCGTTGGGGGCCGCGGTTGCTCACACCGGAGCAAAAACTGAATCGTTTGAGTGTTTCTCGTGACCTTTTGGCACGTTTTCGCCACAATCCGAAGAATTTCTTCCGCCGTTTCATAACCGTCGATGAAACCTGGGTCCACCATAATACTCCCGAAACCAAAGAACAGTCCAAACAATGGACACCTCCACCAAACAAGGCAAAAACGGCTTTGTCTGCAGGAAAGGTTATGGCAACCGTATTTTGGGATTCTCATGGAATTATTTTGGTCGACTACTTAGAAAAGGGGAAGTATTATGCCAATTTGTTGCAACAACTTAGCGACAAAATCAAAAAGAAACGGCCTCATTTGGTAAAGAAGAAAGTGCTTTTCCATCAAGATAACGCACCTGCCCAAAGTCTGCGATTGCAATGGCCAAAATTCATGAATTGGGATTTGAATTAGTGCCCCGTTCGCCCTATTCCCCAGATTTGGCTCCCAGCGATTAACGTCGGTTTCCGAAACTGAAAAAATGGCTCGGCGGTAAGAGATTTTCGTCTAATTCCGAGGTAATCGCTGCTGTAAATAGCTATTTCGAGGACTTGGATTCATCGACCTACAATGAAGGCGTTGCAAATTTGGAATATCGTTGGAATAAGAGACTATATTGAAAAATAAAATGTTTTTTGTCGAAAAAAGCTTGCAATTTCTTTGTTAGGCCACGTAATTATCGAACCATCCTCGTAGTGTGGAAGGTTCCAACCACTGTATAAAAGTATGGAAGGTACAGAAGTATCGCTTGTATAGAAGTATGTAAGGTACCAAAGTATCCAATGTACAAGGTGTTTCTAAAAGGTCTGTACAAAACGCTACCTGAGACCAAAATACGATGATTTAAACCTATTACATAAATAAAAACGTGTACTGCTGCGGAGTTACAGCCTTCTGGAGTGGGACTTGTCCGATCACTTTTCTGCATATAATTATGTTAATAGTTGGAACCATGATTTGAAATTTTATCTGCATACGCTATTCATCAAGGTTGTAGGTTAGACCTTAGTTTCGTTTTAATAAGTGCACCAGAGGCGTCTCAAGTAGAAGGATCAGGTACTGTTTGCTACAATATACTTTACATTATTTTGTTCTTCTCATTTTGACAAAATAATCTTATTCGTTATGCAAAAATACCCAAAAAAGATAAGTAAGATAGAGTTAAACGTTGATAAACCCAACCGTTTTCGATATAATACAATTTTTATGTAAAATCGATGCACCATGAAAATTTGGAAATTTCGCACTACGGGATTAAATTGGTAGCATAAATTCGGGACAAAAAGACAATAAAGAAGCTCATATGAACATTTGTCCGCAAACGCTTAGTTTACAAAGTACAACCCATTTAGCGTTAATGAATAAGATGATTAGGCAAAACATTTATTGGGGTGTACCTTGTAAACTAAGCGTTTCCGGACAAACATTTATATGAGCTTTTATTATTGTCTTGAATTTATGCTTTTTAAATCACTGGTCCAATATTACCATAATTATATGCAGAAAAGTGATCGGACAAGTTTCACTTTAGAAGGCTGTAATTCTATAACCGTACACTTCTGTAAGTAGGTATAAGTTGGGTTAAATCGTCCTATTTTGGTCTCAGGAATAAGTGGTAGAATTTTGTACAGACCTTTTAGAGAGAGACTTTGTGTAGAAATATGGAACGTACCAACGTATAGAATGTATAGAAGTATGGAAGGTACCAACGTATCTAATATATAAAAGTATGGAAGATACCGAAGTATCCAATGCATAAAAATTTGGAAAGTACTGAAGTATCCAATATATATATATATATATATATATATATATATATATATAAATGGAAAGTATTGACGTATTGAATATACAGAAACATGGAAGGTACCGAAGTATCGAGTGAATAAAAGTATGGAAGTTGCCGATGTATCGAGTGTATAAAAGTATAGACGGTACAAAAGTATTGAAAGTATCAAGAAAATGAAGAATATCTTGCATTATAGTTAACATTACGTATATGTATATGAAATTTTCGAAGTTCAGTGTGGTAGCAAATTAATTCAGTTATATATGGGATTATTACTAGTCTTTTAATCGTTCGCAGTGTTTGAAAACAAACCCTTATTTTATTGGTACAGATACAGTTTGTAAAAGCAAGTTATTTATATTTGTATATACTATATTTTCCGTATTATACACAATGTGATATTGTACACTGACACCGTTTAAATATTTATTTTTGATAATTCATATATTATTGATACCCTGACTTTAAAACATACACAACATATACAGTTCTTATATACAGTAGATACTTTATATATTTTGATACTTTCGCTATATTGATACTTGCATTGCCTCGATACTTAGATACTTTCAATGCTCCAAATATTCGATACTTCGATGGGAAATATTGATACCAAGCTCACATCGATATTCGTGTTGAAGTACTGTCCAGTCCTAGTAGATATTGCTGAACTTCTTAATAATCTAAAATGTTTTGAAAAGTTTCTTTTAGACACATACCACGTAATTATACAACAGCCTGGGGCATATACACTCATTTAAAACTAAAGCGAGACGCCACACATAAGGATAGGCAAGAACGCAATAAATAATAATCACTTGCTTCTAGACGGAGAGATTGTCGAAAGAATACATAACTTTAAGTATCTGGGAAGTTGGTTAAATGCGGATCTAGACCCTGATAAGGAAATTAAAGTAAGGATAGAACTGGCAAGAAGCGCCGTTATGAAATACAACTCTATGCTGTGCAGTAAAGAATTAAGCATATCCACTAGACTTAAATTCATGAAGTGTTATGTATGGTCCCAATTAATGTATGGCGTCCAAACATGGACACTTAAAGCAGCAATAACAAAAAGGCTGGAGGCTCTGGAGATGTGGATATACAGGAAAATGTTAAAGATACCATGGACAGCAAGAATAACGAACGAAGAAGTTATAGCCAAAATAGGACAACCACGAGAACTGTTAAGAAACATTAAACGAAGGAAAACTGCCTATCTTGGACATGTATTGAGAAACAATAAATACAAGTTGTTACAGGTGATTATGCAAGGAAGAATAGAAGGGACGAAAAGAGTGGGAAGAAAAAACAAATCTTGGCTGAGAAACATCCGAGATTGGACAAAGATGAATATTGAACAACTATTCCATGTTGCAAGAAATAGAGATGAATTTGGAATGGTGATAGCCAACCTCTAATTTAGAGAAGGCACTAAGAGAAGAAGAAGAAACACATAAGGCGAGGAAAAGAAAACTACTCTAACCCATCAAATCACAAGGTTCTGACCGTTAGAGTACCATTGGTCCTCCACATATTCAATTATTTTTATTTTTGACTTATTTGTTAGGTATAGTGTGAAAAACATATTGGCACGAAGAGAATTTGTTATAATAGTTCTAATGATAATTTTTCCAATTTTATAAAATAACTTATAGCATTATTTAAAACTTCATTTAAAACATGTAGTTAGATATGGGTCATTTCGACACTTATACGTATTTCAATCTATTGCACATACGATTGATATTCATCGTATATCTCTGATACGAATGTGCTGCATACGTTAATATTAACCAAAATCATAACTGCTTGATTAGCACGTTAAAAAGCCTATACAAGGTATGTATATTGTAATTGGCGTACACTACCATGTTCTGGGGCTAATGATGTTTTAGTTTTCTGTTAATTAAACAATTGCGTATTTTTAAAGCTGGAACGTTCGTTAAGTATCTGAAAAAATTAATAAGTAGTCTTCCGCATCCAATAAAATATAGTGCATATTATTTGTAGTCTTTGTTCGTGCCACAGAATTTTATTTTTAAATAGTTTGACAGCTATCTACTTAAATGTGTACGTTAGAAGAAACATTTGTAATTTTCAAATGTATGCAAGAATTAACCTTACTTTTATTCTTTGCAATATAAAGTTTTAAATATTACAAATATTAAGTGAGATAAATTATTTCAAACCATTTATATAAAACTATAGGTTTCGGGGCTGATGTAATTATTGTAATTACAGATTATTTAAATTCTTAACATAGTATTACCAATCTGTACTATATTTATACTACGTTTATTAACACACAGTTACAAATGTTCATTATTTAATTACACGTGCATTGCATACATCACTTGTTTAATTTATAGATTCCAGACATGTAAAATCACAAACCTTTACAAATGCATAGTTAAGTAAACAAATGTACTAAAACTAAAAGTTTGGCAATCAAAACTTTGTGTATAAACAAACAGTTATATTGACTATTTTAAAACTTTCGTAAGACAAAATAAAATAATCAATAATGGTTCCATAAAACGTTTTAATAATGTTACAATGGCAGTTTAAAACAAATATCACTATTAAATTAAAACTATTCTATAGATGTAAAAATATAATGTTGTCAATTACAATTACGGAGCATGCAGGTTAAGTATTGTATTAACAGTAATTATAAGTTACCTACGTCTGTCTTTTGCAAAAGATGTTGTTTGAAAAAAAAACTCTTGAGGAACGGAAGTTACAATTTGATTTATACCACTATGGAAATGGAATATTATTTATTAGTAACAACAATTTACATAATCTTATTTTTTTTTGGCATAGTATTGGGAAAGTATTTTAAATAGCCTTCCAAAGTAGGATCGGTTTAACTGATAACTTTGTTAATATTAATTGTGTATGCAACTACTACTCGTCGACGCAGTATTATGATTACTTTTGATGCACCAGAAACGGTGTCCGCCCACTTGCTCGCCGCCGTTTGCTCGCCACCGTTTGCTCGCCTGCTATTTGCTCACCAGGCCGATTGCTCGTCAGATAGATGCTTGACAAGCAGTTTATTTATAAAATAAAATATTACTGTAAGCGTGTAGTATATGCTTCTGACAATTTTCAAAATCTTACATTCCTCTAAATTTAGGGAGTTTAAGGAATGCTGATAGTCAGAGCATGATTGCCTGGTCTTGTATTTGAGTTCGTATACGATAATATTTATTTTGTTTTGTTCTTAATAAAATGAACTAGAAGTGTATCTAACAATAAGTTTTATATTGTACATATTTTAAGATTATTTTTAATTATAATAAATTCTCAAAACATCTTGACATTGCTTTATTGACATAGAAACAGCATTTTAAGTTTCCAAAATTATAATAAACAGTTATCCACCCAGACCACTTCCATTAGCGAACATTCCCTTACAATATCAATAAATATTAAATAATAATAATAATAATAATAATAATACTCTCCCTATACCTATGGTATTCAAAATTATAAGTAGAGGTTTTAATTATGGCGGAAGATGTGCTAAACACAACCCAACAAACGAAAGTGCCTAACAAAATACTAGTTTTACAATATTATTGACATCTGCACATATTTACACAATCTTTTCGATCCGTCTACCACATTTTGCTGCATGATTTATGAACGACTCTGTATAATAATTTCAACTCTTCTTGTTAACCCGAAATACTAAAAACTTAGATTTTAATGCAGCTATTGTAGATGCAAAAAGGTGTACCGGCTGATTCACAGGAGAGTACTAGCCTATTATTCCAAAAGTAGGCAACTTAAAACACATATCACAAGGCAATGCGATATCTATCTTATTGACGGTAGTTTGAATCAGAGATGCCCGTTTGGTATGCTAGGTATTTTATTCTTCACAAGTTTAAATAAAGTGAGTGTGAACGAAAACAACAAATTTTTATTTATAAATATGCATATATGTTTTCAAGCAGCCAATAGAAATTCAGATATATCTTGTGATACATACATATGTATGTTGAGTTGCATATTTTTGAAATGGCACGCCCGTATTCTCTCACGAATCAGTCTGTACACGAAATGCTATCTATGTTACTTTCTATCATTCCTGTTTTGGGAAAAATACATAAAGAATGAATATAACGTTACGTTTTAGCCATGTTCATAGAAAACTGCAAATAAAAAAATATAATTTAAAAATAGTGTAAGAAATGTTTGTTATAGCTTAAGATTTTCTAAATTAACTACATATTTTAATTTTAAATCTATTTAATAAATCACTAGTATATTTTTAAGCATATCATGACGTAAGAGAATTGATAAGATAAAAAATTAAGATGTACGCATTCACGTCATTGTTAATGAAACATACAAATCACTTGATATCTTCACAAATTGGCGGCATAAATACGTAACAACATATTACTGATTATATTGGTAAAACAGGTTGACAGAAATTGAAATAGATGTGTCTCATTAGTTTAATCAAATTACCAGCTTTGCGGGACAGCGGAATGGTGACAAGCGGGGAAACCTTCACACTATTCGCCAGAAAGGTTCGTTGACCAGTGTTAAATGATGATCACAAAAAAAACGGTAGTTACAATAAGCTTTAGCACAGTACTTTTACCTTTTTGGTGAAGTGTTTTTTTCTCATACACAAATCCGAAAACTACGGAACAACGTCACCAATGTTCTAAAGATTTAAAACATTTCATTTTATTTCGAAGGTCATCAAAAAATTGCTCATTTAAGCACATGCATAACAAAAACCATCCAACGAGGTCAAAACAAAATTATTAGTTGTTTTGTATATGCCCGCCAACATTAGCAGTGTTGTCAAGTTAAAACATTAACTGCAAATCTGAAATCTTACCAGAACTTTTAAAAATAACGTTTTAAATATATAAAATTATATGTTTTATTAAAAAAATGTTAATGTGTTAAGACATATTATAAACTGAAAGACTAGCTATACGATAAATTTAATGCCTTCTATCCTAGTTAGGATCAGTCAACGCAAATACATATGCCAACGTTGTTGCCACACGTTTTTAGACCGCCTGTTTAAGTTAGCCTTTCCATTGCGTAAGTCACCCCTAACATTGGTGACGCACTTCCTTATTGTCAAACAGACGCTATTAAGAGCCTTTTAGATATTCGAAACACGGTGTTATTTTAAGTGTTGTAGTAAAAGTTAAATCTGATATTACTAAAAGCAAGGTAGATTGTTCAATATTGCCTATTATTCAAATTCCATACTAAGGAATTGAGTAGCAGTATTAAAATTCACAATAAAAGGTACGTGAATGAACCGGTTTGCTGTTACATCCTGTATGCTAAGGTGTAACAAGAGAAATCTTTTTCAAATTTGTTTATATCATCTCTAGACTGTTGTTTCTTAAACAGTTGTAGTCATTCTCCATTCTTCAGTCTAATAATTTCATGTAAGACTATAGAATATAATAATAACCCCTTAATAGCGCCGCAATTCCATGGATAATCTACATAAACATACTCCCAAAGTTATAATAATGCACATTCATCTTCCAACAATCCACCAAATACTTCATAATGATGATTTAAGTCTTTAACGGTATGTATTTTACACAAACTACCAAGGCCACCGTTTTTACTTTTCGTTCCATAAAAAACCCTTTTGCATCTGCTATGGACAAGGGCCATAGCGCACATTATGCACGGTTCACATGTTGTATATACGTAATATCCTGTACATAAATAAGGGCCATCATTTGGATCCTGAAGTTCCCCCTTACCTTTAAATTCTGTTGCTCCAAATTTAAGTTTTTCATAATTTTCTTGTAAATATTTTAAAACAAAAGAGGGAATGCCATTAAGGCTTAAATCGTCTTCTTGCTTGGTATGGAAATTTTCCTCCCAAGCTCCTCCATTTTGTGTCAAAGCAACCCTATCGATAGCAACCATAACAGCATGCCGACAAGGATTGTCAGTTCTTTTATCAAAACCTACTGCAACTATCGAATTTATTTTAGGATCAACTATGACTACACCTATGGCTTTCCCTGGAGTTTTGGAAAATTTTGCGATATCTATAGCAACCTTCATATATCGAATATGATCTTCCAGTTCGGCTCGAGTAAACAAGTTATTTGTACACAATTTTTCTACATATTTGTTGCTGTGGAAATTGCACGGCCACAATTTATGAACGGTTTCGTATTGGTTCCTGGTCTTCGGGGAAGTTTCAGCAACCGAAACGATTCTTACATTATTTAGTAAACAGGATGTGTCAAAATTTTTCTTTCTTAAAATCTCATGGATCGTATCAGGCTTAGTTTCTTCGCTAATTGGTAGCAATAGAATATCTCTGCCTTTTATTCTTTTTAGATGGGTTAATTCTGTTAAAGGGAACATGGAGTTCAGTTCGACTACCACTGTGGAAATCTTCTTGGGATCTAAGATCGTATCAACGCATACCTTGATTAAGGGAACGGGCTTTAGAAATTCTTCCGGTAAAACGGGGTAAAATGGTATCTTGGTCATCTCAGTAAGAGGAGCTGGTTCTAGTTTTCGTTTTTTAACAGGACAGCTCATATTTGCTTCGAAAAATATAAGCACGTAGATATATGTTTTAGTTATTAAAGTGATAATAACGAGTAATTAAGCGTATCCACATGTAAAAACGTCAACAACTTTCGAACATTTACCACTTCACAAATAATAAATTAGTGACCAGTTATCACTTTACACAAACAACCAGCCAATTAGTAGTCTTCTGTATCCAAGTCCTCGTATCCCGATTTATCTCATAGTTGGTAACATCCACACCTTGTCTGTTCGTAGCACGCTCCACCTATCACAATTTTTCGAATGTAAAACTCTTACATAACACACTTTCATGTTTATATCGCTAACATGCGGGTATTATTATCAAATGAAATTGCGTTACTTGAATTCCATTAATTTACGAATGAAAATGATTTGATCGTTTCCATTTCAATTGCTACGAGTGAAATAAGTAGGATTTAAACTGTAGTTCGACGCTTAAAATACTTTAGATATTATCGATCATTAAATTATTTTGATAACTGCTAAACCAAACTTTTTGGCAATATTTATATTATAATTAAGATCGAAATAGAATACTATCAATCAAGCACTTAAGGTGTGGGTATGAGAAACACATGGCAATTAATTGGCATTACTAAAATTTTGTTGAAAATTATTAAAATTGGCATTACAAGGTTTATATCATTAAACGAATAAGACAAATTCATTTAAAATTTAAAAAATACGACAGTTTAAAGCTTATATTAAAATTTAAATAGCATATGTGATACAGAAAAATAAATATTACACCAGATTTAATAATTCGGTAGGTTCTTCACAATATTTACATATTTATGGCATTCCTTGGATAAACAAGTTTTGCGACGAAAGTCGTCTGCGTTTAATCAATGCTTATTATATTTCTAATGTATTTCGACAAAAACAATTATCAAGAAAAACCTTTCGTTATAATTTTCCTCTGATTAAGTCTACTATCAACTGACAGATTAAAACCAGAGAGGGGGAAAATAGTTACAATAAATAGTCGACTATACCCCTAGTGTAACTCCGTTTCGATTTTTGTATAAGAATAAAAAATAATCAAAATACTCCTATTGGACCTTCTATCTACCAAAATAATTGTTGTAGACCTTTCTGATGTGCACCATTCTATCCTACAGAACTCTCACCGTGGCTGAGAGCAATCTTCAACAAATTGATTCGAATATTCGTATACCGATGACATCGACATAATAGCTAAAACAAGCGACCACGAAAGCCTATACACCGCTAAGCAGATCAGCCTTGGATCTGAGACTCCTCATAAATAGAAAGAAAACGAAATACATGCTCTACACGGATAGAAAACGTCAGCTAGAAGAATGCGATATTGTTACAAAAAGACAAAGACTGGAAGTTCTAAAGGAATTCATCTACCCTAGCGACGACATATGGACGAAGAGAGTAATTGATTGGAGACCAAGAATGTACAAATGGGGAAGAGGAAGATCGTCAACAAGATGGCGTATGACATCACTAAAATGGACAACTAGGGCATCAAATAGTACAAAAAAATGCTAGGAAAGGCTTGGAGAGAGAAAAGTTGACGGCGATGATGACTCCTAGCCAACAAATGCTAGCGTGGTCTGTCAGGACAAATATCATCACGTCCACCCAAAAAAATGAATTTAAGATTATATAAAATCTTAATAAGACCCGTACACAGCTCAAGAGGGTCCCCAGCCTATCCGACCAACAACTATTAAACTGTTTCTAACGGAAAATACCGTAAAAGATTTATGGGGCGGTTTTTGAAAATGTGCGAGCGATGCAGACGTTACAACCATGAGTTATACAAACTCTTTGGGGAGTCCAACATCGTTAAATGCAAAAGGTGGATTGATCACATCCAAAAAGCGGAAGAGAAATGAATCCACAAGTAAAAAACTCTTCGACTGAAGAGGCCCTGTAGGCAAGATCCTGAGAACGATTGAAATAAGGAGGTGAAGAAGATGCGCTATAAATAGGGTCGCGAAACATACTGGAGCAAGCCAAGACCTGCCATGGGCTGTAGAGCTACGATGATGATGAAAACTCATAGCATAGTTTTTAAGTATTATTGTTTAGTAAAAAAGAAAATTTTAAAAGCGCGCAATATTCAATCACTATCGATTTGTTCTCACAAAGGGTATTGAATATTCTAACGCTTATGTAACTGGATATCTGCTATCAGTAAGAGACAGCTAAACCGAAATTTTTGAAAAGTCATAGCGTTCTTCATTTCTAAACAAGGAAGTTTGACAAAAAACGACCGAATTTAAATAAAAACACTGCAATATTGAGACTCGAAATTGCAAACTATGAGTATTTATTTTCTTTTACTACAACACATTTGTTTGAAGTTTCGTTAAAGTCTGAGTAGCTATTTTGATTTTGTCGATAACCACAGAGATTTCTTTGTCTAAGGACATAACCGCCGATATCACACAATTAGAGTGCATTCAGGTTATGGGTGTACTATTTTATGTAGCTCTACGGTAAAGGATTAGTGGCAGGCACATGGCAACTGTATGAACTGAGAGCATAAAATAAAACAGCAGTCCCAAACAGTTTTATTATTGTACATTTATCTTAGAGTGCTTTATCTCTTACGAGACGTAGCGGTCTTCTCTCCTATGCTTGTGTTGCGCGTTTTTAGAGTCACAGACATAGAGGACCTACAGTTTAACGTGGGCTCCGAACCACGGGAAGTGTAAACACTTTTACTCCAGAGAATATTTACTAGGCAGAATACCTCGCTGGTTTGCCATTGCCTTGCGAGGGAGAACGGCCGTTAAAAAACCGATGTTCCAGTCCGGGAATTGAACCCAGGACCTTCAGCGTAGAAGTCTAACGGGCTAACCTCTAGCCCACAGCCGCCTCTGTACATTTATCAATCGACAAAATGTGTTAAAAATAAAAGACCGTGGCATGACCTGTTGAGAACTGTTGTGACATTTGTTTATATCAGGCAATAATTTCAGGTACTGAACTAAAGGACATCTCATAATGTGGATGTAAATCTGTATTTCTTTGCAAGACGTACGGGGTCGTATACCTGCTTAAATGCGTTCACGTGCCTTAGAAAGAGACGTTAGTTAAATGTATGTATTTACTACAGTTACTGCGCTAATCCTTTTCCCAGGAAGCTACATCAAAAATTAGTATATCTTCTTATACTGCTAGTATAAGAGAGTAATAAATAATTTCGTATATTTCAAAAATCCAAATCAAGAAATTTAACTGTAATAGCTGCTCTTGTATAGTTCTGAGGTTTACCATCAAGTTGTATTGTGTCAATTTGTAGAATTTTCTCATGTAACAGCACGAATTTGCAATTTGGTTATTTTACTATAATCGTTAAATACAATACAATTTTTATACAATTTTGTGACCACGTGCTACAAAAAAAAACTAAATGGAATAATATGAAGTTACTTCTCTATCAGAAAAACAACAAATAGAATGAAACACGTCAAACTGAAAAATTGTTGAAAAACTTGCAACTGTTATTGAAGATTGTAACACAAAAAAAAAACGTGAAATTATAGAGCAAGAACCTCGAGCAAAGTGTATAAATTTGTTATATTACATATGTGTTAAATGATCCAGACTAAATTAAAATGAATATGAAAAATGTTGGCAAGTTACACCGTTTAAGTTAAATTTGTACCAATATTCATACATCTATTTTTGTTTTCTTTTTGATCGAAACATCAAGAATATAGAGATTATTAGCGACTACCGCGGTTTGATATTTATAGTCAAATATGTGTGATGTGGTTAACCCAATAAATCGCGTTTATACAGGGTGGTTGATTTTCATTCTAGATTACACACTGCTTTCAAAACAGAGCTTGGCGACCGGGTGGCGCAGTGGGCGAGAGTCCGCTTCGCAACCGGTTGACCCGAGTTCGACTCCCGTTGTGGCCCGAATTTTAATTAATTTGGGAGCAGCGGGAGTGACTCGGTACCATAGTTGGGGGGGTTTTTCAAGGGTGGGGCATGTTAGACTCGT
>JABXWE010031074.1:0-14572 GCA_014611495.1 Limonius californicus
GAATTAGTTTCGATTAAACAGTATCCAACCAATATCTTTTCTTTGCTAAAATGCAAGAAATAGAAAAATGTAGAAGCCACAATAACATATATAGCCGTCAATATGTAGCAGGCAGGCTTTAGTATATAAAAATAAATTTAAAAAGTAAGTGTAAATACTAATCTGTATTAGTAGTAGTGTTAGCAAAAACCAAATCTAAAATGTGAATTTGTATCATACGTTCTTTTTAACTTTTAGAGTAGGTTTTAATTTAGGTCAGAAGGATCTCATTGTTATATAAATATGGAAAAATTCAACAATGTTCAAATAACTAGTCACAACTATTAGTTCTAAATGTATTAAACAGACAAGCTATTAATTTGCGAATGTCCCCCCGAATACTGGAGGTCGCTGAAATTCGAATGTAGTAAAATTATTTTAATTAACAGAATATTTATGCGAATGCTATGTTCAACACTCCGTTCAAACAAATTATATTAAAACCACCATAATAAGAATTTTGTCATTTCAAGTGTAATATCATACCCTAAAAAGCACTAATTTATGTAAGCCTGGCGTAATCCAGGATCGACCCTCGAGTCAGCTCCATGTCAGATGATGATGATGATGATAATGATATTTTGCGCATCATATTGGATATGATTCTCTAAAATCCCCCTTCACCAGAAATGTATTAAAAAAAATCTAGTTTCCAATGCTTGCCAAATAGAAATTAAAAAGGGCAAAAAAGAAACAATCAAACGAGTACAGAAACATAGCAATATAGTGAATGTCCCGTTAAACCAGAAATGTTAAAATATCAATAAATGCAAAATGGAGATATAATATCAAAATAATAATGTAAGAATGGGAAGATAGTTAATTAATAAACAGTTAAGGGAACGCAAAGAGTACATAAATAAAGGGGATATTATATAAAAGTGGTTTATGTCGTAAACGAAACTTCTTTTGCTAAGTATGAATCTCAGATTTCCACACAGTTTATGAATTATTAGTCTATAGAAACTATTTAACAGAACGTAGCAAGTAATAGTATCAAATGTATCTTTTAGGGCGACACTTCTTTTTTTTTCTGAAATGTGAATTCAAACATTAATTTGGAAGTATTAACAGATTTCAAGTTATTTGCACTTCCTTTGCAGAAAACGTTTCACAATACATTGCAGCTTGCATCTTCAGTGTGAATAGAACACAGTGTTCTATTCACTCTCTTAGTTTGTATGGGTTCACAAACAGCTAACAGGCATTAGCCGATTAAGTATTATTGTCCTGGAAAACAAAATACATCAAGATCAAATCCTTGTCCGCCCCAAGGTTTGATTAATATAAGCACACGGCCCTGTTTAGGCAGGCAGGGCCTACGAACAAATATTGCTCATATTTCTAGAGCAGATGCTTGTAAAGGCAGACAAGCTACAGGTCGGACCTTACCTGATAATGCTGGGTGTAGTTCCCAAATGACGACGCGGTCTAAGCCGAAAGTAAATTGTAATATTGATAATTCGAAAAAATCGCGAAAGCCTCAGAGAATAGTTTATCAATGAACTTCTATTAAGTGTGTCAAAGATTTGAGAGGAAATATAGGCGCAAATGTGAAACGTGAAAAGTTCCTAATTGGAAACGCTCTATATATTTGTATAATGGCTATTCACCTTTTTATACACAATTTTGATTTGTTTACACTTCAGTCATATTTAAGTTCCCAGCGTTTTATCTAAATATGGTTTAAACAGAAACTATAAAATACCAATAAGCGTTTGCTTTATACAAATTGAATCATTTGGAAGTTTCAGCATCACCTATGATACTTGTAATCCTGAATAAAATAGACATTTCTGGCACGGTAATTTATTTATATAGTTCAAAGTTTCTATGGTTTGGTTTTGTGCACATCAGCATTTGTACGTGAATAGACGTTGATGTTCCATATTTCACCTCTACTGTGGAAATTTTACGGATTGTTGTAAGGGATAGGGTTTTATTGGAAATCAGCCAACTGCATCGACGATTCTATCCAACTTTCGAAAGCTAGGACAGCTCTGTCATTGATGAAAATTACTAGTTTGAAGTTTATACGGAGTTTAAATTGCACAATGCTGGCACATCCGGGTGGTTTTAATGCCTTCCGCTCGTACAGAGCTGAAATGATTTGAATATTGAATTTTGGTAACACTTCACGTACACCAAATGTGCCTTCTTAAGTCGCGAAAACTTTCATAATATTTACATTTCTGTGAGTTATGGTACAGGTTATTACTTCGCTTCCTTTATAAAAATGCAGGCACGTATACACCTATACTATACACAAGGTTAGGTTGCACATAAATTTGCTGCCGGGTATGTTCAGCGGAATATGTTTCCTTATTTTTCACGCAAATACGGGGTAAATATTTGTTGCTACTATCCTACTGAACGACATAATTGCATTTTTTCGTGATTGTTATTTAAACTATCTAAAAGAAAAAAAAATGTTCCAATAGCGACGTTGGGAATTTCAAGACTAAATTAGTAATTTCGCCTTCAAGTTCGAATTTATACTTTCAGCTATAGTTTCAGAAACTTTAAACAGAGAATTCAATTTTGAAACGATTCATATCGGAATTACACTTTTGAAATATGGCAAGTCGACTTTAAATTCGGAATTTCAAATTAATATAACTATTATTTCAAACTCTAATTTCAATTTCAAGTTTACATTCAAATGATAACTCTCAACTCAACTTGCATTTGCAATCTTAAATTTCCACAATCAAGCTAGAAATTCATACTTCAAGATATGTAATCTCTAACTACGTATATTATCTTCAAATTCTGATTTCAACTTGAATACTGTAAATACTGTAAATCAACACTTTCAACATTCATCTAGAACTTTCAACATTAACTTTGACATTCCAATTTGAAAAACTCGTCTTAAAGTCAGAAGTATATTAAAGCATTTTCTATATTGCAATTCTAAAGTCTGCTTTAAATTAACAAAGACTGCTGTTAACTCGAAATTCCGACTTCAACCTAAAAACTGAAATTCATAATTGGAACGTCATACTCGTAATTACAACTTTCAATTCGTAATTTCTGATCTTCGCAATATTTTTGATATTAAAAGTCCGAGATACAAGAATAAAAAATTTACTATAAGGATTTTTTAAAATCTAGTATCAAGTACTGTAACAACTAAGATTTTAGCCACTATTTACAGCTTGTAGTAGACAATTCATAGACGGGTGTACACTATTTTTCTCTTCTTTTAAGCAGCAGCTATGGGATATAGTTCTCCGGTGTGTTTTTGACTTATCTTAGTTTGTTGTCTTAAATTAGGCCCCAGTAGGCGTTCCATTTTTGTCTAAGCAATTTTTTTTATTTTGTTTAGAGGTCGTATATTGCTATGCTATTATCGCCGATGTTCTGATTTGCTGTTGTTTGGGTTGTGGCATGATTTGCTGTTAAGTCAGTACGAAGTTGTTGGATATCGTTTAGTTGGGTATTATATGAGAGCTATTCTTTTTTCCACTGAGCCTATCTAGCAGGCT
Organism: Limonius californicus; assembly: GCA_014611495.1. Lineage (NCBI taxonomy): Eukaryota > Metazoa > Arthropoda > Insecta > Coleoptera > Elateridae > Limonius > Limonius californicus. The sequence goes on from JABXWE010031074.1 coordinate 3,531, forward strand.
GTGATATTTTGAAACAAATTTTGCTTGACGTTTAACGTGGTTGTTTACAAGTTTAATTATAGTGAAAGTTGTCAAATATACTTGAAGGTTTTTAAAATACATAATTTTAAAGTAATCCTTTCCCCAAGGAATCATCCAATTAAATAAAGAGCATTATGAAGCTGTGATTTTTACAATGTCACGCGTGGTTTAAGCTGTAAAGAATGCTTTGAGGAAATCAATCGAGTGTTTGGTGACAAGTCGTGTTCCTTAGCTACCGTAAAACGGTGGTACAATGAATTTTAACGTGGTCGACTTTCCTTAAATGGCAACTTTCGAGCTCTTAAGCCAAAAACGGCAGTTACGGAAAAGAATATTTACTGCCAGGAGTATTCAAGCAACTTTAAAGATTGGTGTGAAAGTAATTGACACCATTTTACAAAAACATTTGATGGTACGTAAGCTTTGTGCCTGCTGCATTTCCCACAATTTGACTCCAGTTCAAAAAGAAAACCGTGTGGCATGGTGCAGATCTACACTGGATCGCTCTGACAATGGATCGTCTCATTTCAATGGGTTCCAACAAAAGTTGTTCGTGAAAAAAGCCGAAACAAGAAGATGGTCGCCACATTTTTTGGAATTACTGGACATGTTTCCACTGTAGCACTGGAGGATCGTCGTACTGTTAATGCTGAATGGTACACTACAGTTTGTTTGCTTCAAGTTCTCCAAAATGTTCGCCAAAAACGTCCAAGAGGAAGGATCATCTTGCATCAAGATAACGCTCGGGGTCATACTGTCGCTCGGACGATTGAGTATTTGAATGCCCAAAACATTGAAATAATGGATCATTCGCCATATAGTCAAGACCTAGCACCTAATGATTTATTTTTATTTCCGCGTGTAAAGAATAAGTTACGGGGTTTACGTTTTACATCGGCTAAAGAAGCGGTTGACGCATGTAAAAATGAAATAAATAACCTAACGCGGGAAGATTGGAGAAAAATGAAAAAATGCATTGACTGTGGAGGGGAATACTTTCAAAAATTATAGATAAATGTGTTTTGTCAATAAATTGTGTATTATTTTACTAAGCTCAGCGGAAAGAGAACAACCTTCGTAGTAACCGTTAAAATTGATTTGAATAATTTCCATCATTCGTTAGTTTGCCTAGAATTTTGTGTTTGGGACAGAGAATAAACCGAGGTATAATAATTAGCTTCTCTTTTGAGTGTTTTTGACAACGTTAATTATTTTTGTCGATTTATATTTTATGCGTCGGTGTGTTAAAGTAGCATGTAAGTCTTTAAGGTCATTAAAGAAATTAATTATATACGACTATTTCGTGTATTTCCGCGTGATGGTTTGTGGATGAGGTAGGTTGGGTATATTTTGTACATACGAGTATGTCTGAAAGTCTTCATATGTTATGTTGTAAACGTCTTCTTTCGTGTTGAGTAGAACTTGTATTACTGCTAGTTCGTCTATTATAGATTGAGCCTCTGTTGGTCTAGTCATTACCTTGTTGTTGGTATTTTTTTAAGATTTTGTTTTTCCAATAATTGCAGTTGTTGATTGGTTCCTGGTGCACCTATGTTTTCGAATTTCGCTTGTGCTCGATTCTAAACTTTTTGTATGAAGGAATCTTTTTTCCTGAACTCTTCGGAAGTCAAAATTGGGTTGCTAGTATTTCTAAATGTACATTTAGTTAATAGATAACAGTTTTGGTTGCGTTTGTAGTATTTTTGTATATCTATTTAGATATAGATTCTATACCGATCGGTATCATAGGGTATTATTGCAGATTCGGGTATGATTAAGTTCTCCTTTGGTATAATATATACAAATCTTCGGAAGCTCATGATATGTGCGTATTCCCGGTCTGGTATTCCAACTTTGATTGGATAGATAGAAGTCGCAAATCTGAAATAATGACACATTAAATGACCTCCAATTATAATAAAATATTTATTTAGTAAAAATATGTATTTTCTGTTATAATCACAACGTAGCTTATATTTGGACAGCTTTTCCGATGTGTTATTGCAGTCCGTATGAAGTTCAGTATTTACTTATTTGTATAAAGCAGTAGTAATTTTGTCACATGTAAAATCGGGCGCCTAAAAAATACAATTGTAGTACAATTAATTAAGTCAGAGTTTTACACACAATCCAAAAGGTATAAAATATATTGTGTTCTATTTAATATAACAAACATACCAAATAACTTCTCTTAAAACAACAACTGTAATAGTTTTCTAATAACTTCGGAGTAGCTGGCAAGTATAAATACGAACATGCGGTATAGAATCCTTTAGTAATCTAACCATCACCTAATTATTTACAAAGCGGTAATGTTAAATCCTGTTAAACCGAAAGTGCTACGAGTACGTATTGTATTTATGTTAAAGTATAAAAGTAGTAAAGATAGGTTTATTCACGCATAACAAAGAGGTCATTTATGTACGAAAAACAGTTTATATACGCCATGGAAAATAAAACAATAATAGTTTATGCTATTTATGTTACTTCTTTCAAAAGTTGTAAGCCCTACGTTGTTCAAGTAAGATTACTCGAACTTAACATGATAAACCATTCAGAAAATCTAATTTAAAAATGGCTGTATAAGAGACATATATGAAGTGCGCAAGGTGCATGCATGCAAACAGATGAATACAAGCCCTTCTCTTTTTGTAAAATAGAGGAAGAAACCTAGATTCAACTCCGTTGAAATGTTTTCTTTAAGCTGCTTGAAGTCAAAGATTATCAATGAACTTTTACTAGGGGTGTCGCAGATTTGAGAGGAAATATAGGCGCAAATGTGCAAGGTGCTTAGAGCATCTGGCTTCGGTGCAAAATATCGGGAGTTCAAATCCCCGACGAAATATCTGCTGGGCGGCCTACCCAGTCGTGTTAAATTATTGGATACCTGCGTTAAAATGAACAAGGGGCAAAATGCGGTAAACTAATGCGTGATGTGCACTACATCACCACGTGTCATTAATTTGACATACTACAATCGGGTGTAAGAGCATGGATGCGGGAGCTCTGACCTTCCGCCTTGCATACTCCTTCATAATGTGTAGATCCTCGCCATTATTATTAGTAAGTCGCGATGAGAATGTTTGATAGTTGATGTTGACATTTTGCTCATACGACTTGTGGGCAGGTACGTTATCTTGATGGAAAAGCACTTTCTTCTTTACCAAATGAGGCCGTTTCTCTTTGATTTTGTCGCTAAGTTGTTGCAAAAAATTGACATAATACTCGCCATTTATTGTTTTCCACTTTTCTAAGTAGTCGACCAAGATAATTCCATGAGAATCCCAAAATACGGTTGCCATAACCTTTCCTGCTGACAAAACCGTTTTTGCCTTCTTCGGTGGCGGAGAACCTTTGTGTGTCCATTGTTTGGACTGTTCTTTGGTTTTGGTAGTATAATGGAGGACCCAGGTTTCAGCGACGGTTATGAAACGGAGCAACGCATCCTTCGGATTGTGGCGAAAACGTGCCAAAAGGTCGCGAGAAACACTCAAACGATTCCGTTTTTGCTCCAATATGAGCAACTGCGGTACCCAACGCGCCGAGTATTTTTTCATTTCCAATTCTTCAGTTAAAATTCTGGGCACACTGTCATTTGAGATACCCACTACGTCTGCTATCTCGCGCACTTTTACTCGACGGTCATTCAATACGATATGGTTGACTTTTTCAATCACATCCGGGGCAGTAGCAGTTTTTGGACGTCCACTAGTGTTGAATCCACCTCTGCTTTGATTTCGGTTGGTGTTAAGCCTTTCAAATGAAAATACTTTATCACTGCTGTCAACTCAGTTCTTTCCATTGTTTACAAAATCACACGAGACGTTCACTTTATCGTACTATCAAAAACAGACTAATTGACAGATCGCTCTGTACTGTCATATTTAATCTAATAAAGGATAGTTGTACAGAATGGTAAAGAAGATTCCTCCGAATTCGCACCATCTCTGTGTTAGGCCAGGTAGTTATCGAACAATCCTCGTATACATATATGAAACATGTTTAACTACAATTATGATTTTCTTATATTTTCTTGTAGTTACATATCATTTACGTTCGTAATAATAAATAAAATGTATAATTTAATTTTTATAAAAACAATTATAACAAGGGTTACATCATTGCAAGGAAAGTAAACACAAAATCCAAAAACAATAAATTGATGGTACTTCCGATTTAACTGGAAGAGGAAAACAATATTTAACGGTACATTTTGTAAATATATACAATAGGGTTACATCAACATCCAAATGTCGTGCCATTACAGCTCGTAGTCGTTTTCCAGCATTATTTCGTAAATCCTGGCCACTTAGAAGTGATATTTCTCAATAATTATCACTTACTTTCGGTCTTATATTTTTATGTATCGTCAGGATCACCGTCGTTTCGCAGTCTTTTGAAGTTAATCCGGATTTCCACGGCATGTTTATTATTTTCAATAGCAGTTTCTGTTCTGCTTTTCCCATGTTTTTTATTGCCTCAGGTGTTACGACATTTTGAGCTGGAGCTTTTTCGTCTTTTATTTTATATATTGCATTGGGCAGTTCTTCTTGCTCTATTTCGGTTTCTCTGTCTTGGCTTGCTTGATGCTCAATTTTACCCTGGTCGTGCGAAAGTGTCTTTTGGATTTCTGTCATTCTCTAACATGCAATTTGCAACAAGGTTTGCATGTCATTACTATCACCCTACAATCCCTAATCACTGTGCCATCTTTATCATAAATACCTAACCAAGGCCTGTATTTATCCTTCGGTATATTTTTAGTACTATAGAAAATAATGTTTGATTGTTACTGTGTTTGATTTCTATTTTTTATTCAAATTCTTACGACTTGTTTTGTTTTGCATCTAACATTTTTTTACTGTATTTCTTTGTTCCTTATACTTGTGGTGGTCTACCAGCGTTTACATATTTTTTCCACCTCTTTGTTTGCTCCAACATTAACACATAACAAGAGGTGAAGATCAGGTAAGTAGGTACCTCAACATGCATTTCAAAAAATCGCCTTATATAACATTATGTTGCATAATATTGACATTACTATTATTCACGTAGTTTCCACGTATGCTGTTGTGTTTACCTTAGTAATACCTACTATACTAAAAGCGTTGGCACGGGTCTAATATTAGACAAACATCCACTGGCAATGTTATATATCTCATTTTAAGTTTTGCGTGTAAATTATAAAACTTGATTGTAACAATTAATTCATAAAAATGTAACTAGACATAATTATATAATTTTTAATTTTAGTCAATCAGAAAGAAGTCCTACTTTAGACAATTCATATGAACTAAAATACACTAACGGCAAGGTTTTTGGTGGAAATTCACAAAATACCGGTTTAATCATGAAAACTTCTCAGCCTGCGTACACATTTATTTCATTGTTATACTGTTTCCAGCTTTGCTTATACCGCATTTTCTCTTAATCCCTTAAAATTCCCTTCTCCTAGTTTCTAATTCTACGGCCGCAATTGCTTTTGTATACAATAGTTCAAGCATATTAAAGCTAGCGACGAAGTTAGTATTGATTTTATTACTTTAAGTATAAACTCTCCCAAGTATATTCGATTGAAAATTTTAAAATTTTGAAAATTTTTAATAAAAACGTCGTTGCTTGCTTGATTAACAGTCTCTGACTACGATGCACTGACGCTCTTTTCTACCACGTGCTTCTTCGTAAAATTCTAATCTGAAATAGATTTTGCATTTTCGAAAACAGAATTTTTTCGAGATGCTGCACAGGTCCGCCAAATCTCATAGATTATAAATATACTGAAAAAATAAAGTACTAAACAAATAGACCGTTTCGCTGCGTCATAATAAAAGCTTGTTGTTCTGTTAAAAGAAACTTCTAAATAATGTGGCACTTTAAATTCTTTTCGAAGATCGAACTCCACGTGCGGTTTTTGCAAAGAAAGCGGCTTACGTTCTGGAATCGAAATGCAGGAAGTTACGCGCCAACAGAAAAGAATAAAACAAGAAATTGATACCATCAGGCAACGGCAGAATCAGGTGTAAAGCGCTGAAAATTTAATGCAATAGGGTATTTCTCCAAGCACATTTACAATTCTTTACAAATATGTTTCGCTTTCACGAGTTTCCCGTCCCTTTCTCTATATTTATTATTAAAACGTTATGTTTCCTGTAGTACGTGTAAGGTTTACATGTGTAACAGATAGAGACACAATTTTGGGGCCTTTTCCTTCCCAATGCTCTCCAAATAATATGACCAAACTTCTAAATTGAATTTCTACTAATCCAAATAACATCAAACCGAACGAATCTTTTGATTGCCCTTTTTATCGAGCAAGGCTTTTGTTTGGAGCGTTAATTTCGTTTTGCCAAGATAATCGTTGTTTCTTTCTTCAGAAGTATTTGTTGACAAACTTTGAAACTTGCATTGTTCTTCCTGCGTTAACCGCCTCATTTCCGTTCTGCCAAGTATAAAAGATAGATTTGGAAGCAATCCTATCTCACAATGTGAATGAAAACTTACGTATAAACGTCAACGCCATTACGGAAGTTTATTGTATCAACAGTTTAAGCATAGAACATTAATTCTCTGGGTTTATTTTTCACGAACAGTTAGTTCCTTAAAAATTGCTAGGGGTTGTGGAAGCACTAACATTTATTACATAAATAAAAGTGTAGATATTAAACTGAGGTCTATGGAGTTATTGCTATCGATTCCGGAAAAACTGAAAATGAAAATGCAGGAACTAACGAAATGAAAATGTTTCACAACAGACAGAAGACTACTTTAAAATAAAGAAAAAATCCCACTTTCTGGATATTATTTTAACTGAAAATTAAGTAATTATAATAGCACATACAGGAAATTTTTCTTTTTAGTATACATTGCCTATGTATACTTTTAAAAAGAACGCGTCAATTACGCTTGTGAATTATTTGAGTATGAAAGTTATGTTGATACAGAGTTTATATTAAATAAGTATTTCACCCTGTATATAGGACGCAAATGATGACTCATTTGTTAAATGCAAAAATCAACAGGGTGATGTTTCTGTAAGGTCTGTGAACATTGTACTTCCTATGTACAACAAAAATACATCATCGGCAAAGTGGTGTAATGGTCAGCATAGATGCCTTCCAAGCAGTTGATCCGGGTTCCATTCCCGGCCATCGTAAACTTTTTTAATTATTATTTTTTGTTATAACTATTAATTATGATTTCTTCAACGTGGCATAAAATATTTAATTTCATTTCTTCGGTTAAAACGTGATTACTTTTAGTTCTTATTTTATGGGAATTTATTACGCATCCCTCCGATTTAAATTTTCTAACAATTGTTTGTATGGTTGGAATGCAAGATACGAGATAATTTTCTAAATGGCATAAAAAATAAAAACAGCAAATAATGTTTCATTAGTTACATAACTTTAAATACAGGACACCATGTTGTAGTGATTTTAACATTTATCTCGAAGATAAATTTTTTACTTTTTAAGCAGTTCATTCACTAATCTGAATTTGTATAATTTTAGAATATAGAATTTATTTAATTTATTACAGTATATTAATTTTGGTATTATCAAAATTAATTTTGACTACAACGAACCGGATATGCGTTATCGATGTTTGGGTAGCGTTACAATACTATATTTACGATCATAAATAATCATCGAATTATAGCTAATAGCAATTATTAACATGTTTTCTTCTTCTTCTTCTACGTATAGGCCAATGATCTGTTAATTACCTACAATGGAGTAGGATTTATGAGCCCTCTTTCCACTTATGCCCATGGAACAGAAGAGAAGTTCCCCTACATGGTTTATAATTTCAAAGATGTTCGTATGACAACACGTTTTCGTAAAACTTATTATATAATTTCTTTAATTTTAAATTTCTGTTTCTTAAATAATGAAAGGTTATGTGTGTGTTTTGAAACGTAATTTTTTGGTGGCTTAAGCCATTTACGTTTGCAGAACTCTACTATGAAGTTCTGCATTCCTCTGATTCAGTAATTTATAAATATCGTCGATGCAGAATTTTTTCCTAGTGCATATTAACATTTGGCGAAACCAAAAAAAAAATGGTTCTAATGTTTGTATTGTTACCATAGATTATTGCAATAATTTGAAAAATGGCAAACGAATGCATTACACTGTGAAATAGATTCACATTTCCATTTGAGTCGCTTGTTTTTCGTTTAACTTTTTTGTAATATAAACAACATACTTTTCAGAAAATACAGTAATAAATTCGTCCAAATGCAATTTATGTTTTGGACAGTGTAACGATTACACTACGCGTTTATGGGAATCTCTGTAATAAATTCAGAAAGCATTATTTTAAGGATTCTACTAAGAAAGAGGTACACCCTTCATCATTCTTGTCTTGTCAGTGCTTGTATTGGATTCGGAACTGAAACATTAAAGAGAATAGTTGCTGACACTGTCTTCGCTTTCCCTATCAACACTGTATCTGTTTCAAAACTAACACATTCACACATTCCTGTTTATATCACATCTAATCTCGCAGCACGTTTCGTGAATCTCATTTCCATTTTTCGTATTGAGTGAGATTTCAGCTTCCCAGTGTTGAGAATACAATTCAAAATCGACAGTAGAGTACTGGAAAATGATATCAACATTGCTTATGATTTTTAAGGACGGAGTGTTCCAATGTTTAGGGCGAACCACTGTAATTTGGCTGATTTTCTTGAATGGGTATTATAATATTTTAATTTCATTCAAACATCGAATAATAATTCGTCATAAATGTGATAAAATGCGGAATTGCATGATTTTCTGATGTACGTCTGGAGATATTAGGTTGATAGAAAAATAATTGCGGTTTTTGTTTTCTCAGCTAATAATGAAATTTATGAAATAATAATTAACATTATTAATCGAAATAAGCGCCCTTAGATTTGACACTTTTTTCCAATTAATTACAAGTTTATTTATTTCAGTAGTATAATATTCCGGAGTTCTGGAGTTAATCAAATTTCGAAATGGATTTTTGGCAGCAGTTAGTTGTTGAAGACCTTATACTTTAAGAATTGTCGAAATGCTTAAACAAGTGATAATCTCTCTTAGCGAGATTTCTGATGAGTATGGTGGATGAGGCAATGTTTCATAGCCCAATTAATTCAACTTTTGGACACGTGGTCGTACATTGTCGTGAACTAGGATTGGACCTTTTCGATTGACCACTGCGGGGACCAGATGTTGCAGTTTTTCGTGCCTTTTTTCGATTTCTCGACAATAACTGTCAGCCGGAATGTTTTACCCAGGATTCAAAAAATTAGTAACTAGTCCTGACTCACAACTGCTCATTCTACTTATGAGGTACTGCATACAAAATTAGTTTCCCCTATATTAGGAGACATATTAAGTAAAATGAACTAGAAATGGTAATTTTTTTAATTTTAGCCTTCCCCCATCCAATTTTTGACATAGCCTCCCCCTTCTGCCCCCACCGTTCTTGATCTTATGACTATTCTTCTTTATCCTTGTCTTGGCACCTTCTGTATGTTATCCCCTACCTCCTTTGTGGACAATTTCTTTCTCTCTCTCTTCCATGTAGAATTGCTATTATTGAATCTCCTTATACGATCTTCCATCGGTGTGTCCCACCCGTTTCAATTTCAACGTGGCTGTGTGATCTGTTATATCTATGAGTTTGGTTAGTTGTTGGATATGCTCGCTTCTTATTTTATCCTCTAGTTGTATATGTAACATTTTCCTTTCTAATACTCTTTGATTGCTCATAGGTTAATAATGGTGTTATGGTGTTACACGTTGGTTAAAAACGCATCTTTTTGAGTACCTATATAGGTATTTTACTGTTCTTTAATATTTGCCTGTTTCTACCAAAAATCATCCATACTAGTTCAATCCGTCTCTCGACTTGTTTTCAATTTAGTTGTTTAAATATATATCACTGTTATGAAGAGTTTGGGGCTCCTCGTATCACTACTCTGTTGAAATTTATAGAGTTTATGTATTTGTATAATCATTTTTAGCTTGTGAATGAAACTGCCCACCTAATTCAAAGAGATCTAAGCACGACTGTGAATATCAGCAGAACTTTAGTTAGAAGAATTCTGAAAGCAAATGTATTTAATCTCTATCACGTTACTTTGATACACGAACTGCATGAAAATGATCTTCTTTTAGTCAGCTTCTTTTGGAACCATGTTTGTTAGATTATGTAATGTGTAGCGATAAGCCAAAACTCTCAAACAGTGGCGAAATGAATAGGCAGAACTCGCATCGGATACCCATTTTCAAATAATTATTTTCTGCATATGTTCGTATTATGGGACCACACTGCTTTCATGATAATTTAACCGGAAAATGATACTTAAATTTCTTACAAAACATTTTATCCAGGTTTTTGAAAGATGTAGAACTCCATGTACGGTAACAACTTTGGTATTAACATGATGATTGTCTTGTTCACTACAGTTGTATTCTTAGGAATTATCTAAGTAGTGTATTTGGAGAAAATCGGATTAGGAAAGGAATTGTACGTTCATGGCCGCCAAGAAGTTGCGATATCACACCACTAGAGTTTTTTCTTGGGGGTACAACTCCTTCGTAAGACAGCGGAACTAGATAAGAATCAGAGGTTCGATTAACTGTTTTTGTGGGTTCTCTTCTAGATATGACGTTTGATATTGCCAGGATTTATAGGATTCAGGTGTGGGAACTACATTGGCAAGTTCATCATGTTAATTTTATTGGTCGTTATCCACGATAAAACATTTATTTTCCATCGCAAAGTACCTATTAAAGCTTAACTGTTGAAAATGTACGTTTTGGTGAAAGTTCTTTTCCATGAAATCCTATATAGAATACATGGAGAAAATGTGCACCACAGTATGTGCTTTAAACAATTAAACATCCATTATTCCATTGTATAAACCATCAAGACCCCCCCCCCCCCTTATTAAAAGACAAATAAGGAAGCTTTGGAATGAATTCACTTAATAAAACTTTAATGTTCATGGAAAGAAAAATTTTAGAACTGCGTTGAAAATA
>JABXWE010031075.1:0-32251 GCA_014611495.1 Limonius californicus
GTTTTACTTAAGATACCCTTCATACTACCAAGGGAGCTTATCGAGGAAACTCAGATCCGATGAAATAAACCAGAAAATAAACTGATAATATACAATATTTATTTTCTTGCAACTGGTAGGTAGATATATAGATTTTAATATGTTGTACCTTAAAATAAATCTTAAAACTACTATTACAGGATTATTATCTACAATAAAACCTTGTTACGTCACAGAAGAAACGCTACTGAGTTGAAATTGACAAGATGACCTAAACTGTCATGGATAGTACGCAGGTGCTCATTACACGCGTCGCAAATCAAATTGTAATCGCATTGCCTCTATCTGAAATTGAAACCAAGACGTGCACCACATGAAGTGCATTAAAGTTATATTGACTTCTTCTTCTTCTTATACTTATATTAGGCCGGTGGCCTGTTATTTACGGCTTCTTCTTGGGACGTCGAATCTCAGCTATCTTTCCACATTTTCGGGGGCCTTCCAGGTGGTCTCCTCCCCCTCGGTTTCTCATCCCTGGCTATACGTGCTAGTCGGTTTCTCCCCATCCTTCGCACATGTTCATTCCACTGGCTCCTTCTTTTTCGTGACCATTTCACTATATCTTCCGTTTTGCATGTTTCCCTTATATCGGTGTTCCTAATTCGGTCCCTTAGCGTTTTTCCCGTTATCGATCTAAGTGTTCTCATTTCCGATGTACGTAGCAGACTTTTTGTTTAATTAGTGTTTGCTCTAGTTTCTACGGTATACGTCATAATAGGTCTTGCACAGCTTTTGTAGATTCGGACTTTGCTCTCTATATTCATGTGTTGATTCTTCCATACTACGTCTCTTAAACACCCGGCGATTTGTGTTGCTCTGGTTGTTTGTTGAAGCATTTCTCTTCGCAGGTGACTATAACTTGATATATCTATGCCGAGGTATGTGAAGGACATCACTTGCTCTATGTTTTTATCTTCAACAGCTAGCTTACAACGTATCGGTTCTCTTGATGTGACAAGACACTTTGTTTTTCAGTGGAGATCTTCATGTTATAATCATCTGCTGCAGTTTTGAATGTTTGCAGCATTCGTTGTAGATTGTCTTCACTCTCTGATATTATAACGGCGTCGTCGGGTAGCAGACAATCTTTACTTCTCGTCCCATTTTATATCCGCTCCCTGTTGTCTTTACCCTTTCAATGATTTTATCCATTATTAAATTGAAGAGTAATGGACTGAGACTATCTCCTTGTCGGATCCCTAATATAAGGGGTACTTCTTCGCTCAGTTCATTATTGGTTTTTACCTTCGTGGTGATATTGGTGTTCATATCCTTTATAAGTTGTATTAAGTTGTTAGGGACTTCTTCTTCTCTTAAAATATGTATAACGTCTTGTAATCTCACGCAGTTGAAAGCTTTCGTTAAGTCGATGAAGCACATATACGCTGGTATAGAGAATTCCAGGGATTTCTCCGTTATTTGTCGTAATATAAATATGGCATCTACCGTAGACCGGTTGTTTCTGAACCCCTGTTGTTCTTCACTGATTTCATAAATCTCTTTGATATTACTCTTGCCAGTAATTTTAAGAGTGTAGTTATCGTTCGGTAGTTTGACGGATCTTTCTTATCTCCCTTTTTCAGAATGGGTATGGTGATGCTAGTTCTCCATTCTTTTGATATGGTAGATGTCTCTAAGACCTTCTGATAGAGTCGGGCGATTTCTTTAATCAGATCTTCTCCACCGTATTTAATTAATTCATTTGGTAAGTTATCAATTCCGGAAGCCTTTCTGTTTTTTAGCTTTTTAGCACCTGCTTCTATTTCTTCTTGTGTTATAGTGATTTCATTGAGATTATCTTCGTCTGTTAATTTATTGTCTTCATTATGGTGGTGATCATCGGTGTTATATAATTGTTCTATATACGTCACCCATTGCTCTATTCCCACTGAGTTCATAGCTACGTATTCATTTATTGGTCTCTTTCTAGCTTTTAACATTTTCCATATCTTTCTCTGAGATCTGTACAAGACGTGTTCCATGTCTTTCGTGAATTGCGTCCAATATTCCCTTTTTAGTGCTTTTATTTCTGCATTCACTCTATTTCTAATTTCGACATATTCTCCCTGTTTCTCTGGTGTCTTATTACTCCTATATCGAAGGTACGCTTTCCTTTTTTCCAGTGCTAGGGCTTTTACTTCCTCTGTGAACCATGGTTTTAAATCTCGTCTTGCATTGATATTCACTTTTCTTAATCCCAGTGCTTCTGTTGCCGCTCCTAATATGTTTTGTCTAGTTTTCTTCCACGTCATCTTCTTCTGTTATGGGGTTGTTGGATATCTTTTGTTCTAGCCTTTGTTCGTACAATCGCGTATGGTGTCGTCTTCTATTAGTTCTATCTTTAGCTTCTCTACATATTGTGGTGGCTGTTTTTTCTTGAGGTTTAGCGCCATATTTATTTTTCCTAATACGAGTTTATGGTCTGATCCTATATTCGACGACGTTAGGGCCGGACGTCTTTGACTTGTGATGGGTGTATTGCTCGGATGGTGACTATGTAATCTATCGTAGATTTCCATCCTCTGGTGTCTTCCCACGTAAATTTATACTGTTCTTTGTAGGGGAAAAATGTATTATTGATTCTTAGTGCATTGTGAGCACAAAATTCCACGAGTGCTTCTCCATTTTCATTAATGGTTTCTTCATTACACCTTTGCTTAATCCCATTCACAGTATAGTTATCTATTCTTGCGTTCATATCGCCGAGTAGAATTACTTTGCCATGGGGTGGTATCTCTTCCAGTATATCTTGTAACGTGTTATAGAATTCGTTTGTTTCCTCTTTCGGTTTACTTGCATCTGGCGCATAAATGGAGATCAGGTGTATAGCATTATTGTTAAACGTTAACGTAGTCATAAGTATTCTATGACTAATCTACCTTATGTTTCCGATGTTTTGTTCAAACTTTTCGTGTATGAGCAGTCCTACTCCTGATTTGCCTCGTTCTTCCTTCTTTTTTCCCACGGTGAATTACTATGTAATTTTGGTATTTAGTTGTTCCTTTGCCTTTTTTTTTCGTTTCTGAGAGTGCACCGGTATCAATTTTATGTTCATTCATTTCTAGGATGATTTCTTGATCTTTGTTTGTCCAGGAGATAATATTCCAACATGCTATCCTTAGAGTATTTTTTCTTGTCCATTTTCGCGCTTTATTCGTTCTCATTGAGTTAAGTCCTGCATCCTAGGTTTCTTTGCCGTTTCTGTAAGCTTGTTTTGTTTTGCATCTCAGGGTAGGTCGCTAGCCTGGCCCGGAGATGTCCCTCCTCCTTTCTCAACACGGGCTTGGGACCGGCTATGACGGAGTTTATATTATATTATATTACATTATATTAACTTGTTCGATGTATTACTAATAATTTCACGGCGGAATGTGCGGAGGTATGGTAAGTTGATCGCTAATTTGATCTCTCTCGCTGTAAGTAATCTTCCACCCCAACCACGCGTATCAGGTATATATTTATTGGGTAATAATAAATATTTGGATAAAATTGCCAACGAAATAAAAACGCGTCAAACTCATCACACTACATTTGCGTCAGAAAACATTTTCGAGACCCCGTACGGCACGGATCTTAGTTTGATTACAAGATAGTGCTTTGATGTTACTCACCCTAACAGGTGGATCAGAAATGGAGGTCCCTTCTACTAGCCAGCGAGGTCGCCTGGCCTAAATCTAAATCTAAATTTCCTTTGGAGTTATTTAATATGTTCTGTTCATGCAACATTTGTGGAAAATGATAATAAGTTACATCAAAAATTCAACCGCATGTAACATGATTCGACAAACAGTCGGAATATTCCAGCGGATTTGGAAATCATTGGATAATCCATGTCACCTCCACGATTAACTAAATTGTATAATATTTAAAAACAGTTTCTATAAATTGGCAATAATTCTAAATGGTTTCGCTCCCTTACCTCTCTCGTTAAAGCGTTTCGATTGAACTATATATTATTAGTATAGGGAAGTTTAGACGAAGTGTTTCATTTATGCTTACTTTACATGCTCATGAGCAATTTTTAAATCAAGCACTGACCAAAAGATCGCAACTACTAATTCAGTAATAGCACCTAGGAGCTTCCTTATATTGAATTTTTAACTATGGATGGAAATGGTAACAACCACAGCTTTGTCAAGCTGTAATAACTTGTATATTGGTATGCGTAAAGCGAACTGGGTTTCATGTAGTTCGGAGCTACATTTCAGAATACCACAGTACTTAATCATTTGTACTGTATACCGGCTGAAAAATTGAAATGCTACGATTACAATGAATTTTATAGAGAACAGGGCAATATTCAACGACTTACATCGCACATTCTGCATCAGCGAGTTAACAAAGCTTTCAAATAATCCGCATGATAGACATATACATCGTATACAACAGAAACGTAATTGCGATAATTTTAACGCACCGCGTAATTAATATGTATAAATGAACTTTGATTTATCGAAACACTTCTTCAGCCTGACATAATTAAATATATTTAAACATTTTAGTGGATATACTACTGTTAGAGCTCTGCAAATCCAAATTAACTGTATCGTAGAAGCGTTTGCGTATGCAGTCATATAAGGAGAATAGCAAATTTGAAAGTTAATACGACACATTTAGATGAATGTTATAGAAAATACACTTCTAGTAACTTATTTATATCGTTATTTGATAGATTACTTTTATTTTCGTTGTTTCAAAGTAAATTATCATTTTTTGTAACGAACGCACGGCTTGGCGAAGCCTGAGATTTCTGGTTTACTTTGGTTCAACAAAGTTTGCGAATTCGATTCTCGCTAGCCTCCGCCCTGGCTGTTTGCAGCGTTATCAACTTAGGTATTAGATAGGGTCTAAAAACCATAACAGTTGTAGTATAGCGTATACTTGTATGAAAAACCTTTTTTCAGACATAAAAAGGAGATTTTTGCTTCCATCGGTATAAGAAGAACTGAGTAACTAGTTAAAATATTTTTTGAGCATGCCATGACTAAACACTGGATTATATTATTTACAAAAACTCTGAACATATACATTTTTATGCTATAATGTAATTTAATAATTTATTTGCAATCTGTACAAGTATATTAACTCTTCAGTACCAGCATTCGGTCTGTGAAACCGGATAAACACATGATGCAGTATAGATATATATATATATATATATATGTGTATATATATATATATATATTACCTAATGCCCGGCGTCATTTTACTGTCCATTTCACTACCTTCCTACATATTACCATTAGATCAGCGCGTAGTTTAAAGTTACTTCGTGAAATGGTTCAAAAAATATTTATAGTTTCGGTTTCAGAGATCGAAGCGAGTACCAGAGTTGTTATTATTTTTATTTTTAATTTCTGACAAAGTTGAAAATAAGGTAGTATTTTCTGGATTTTTAGTAACATCATTATAGTAAAACATTATAGTCATGAGAAATTATGAGAAAAACAGACAGATGCTGCGAGGTGTAATGACGGAGAGGGTTAAAGACAACGTGGTTTATGATGATGCGTCATCGTCTGACGAAGAGGATTTACTGGAAACTAGGGAAATGGACATCGATACTAAACAGGAAATATCTGATTATGAAGATGCTAGCAAACAAGGAACTAATAAATTGTATCATGAAGGGAAAGGTAAAGTAACAAAATGGAGGAAGCATGCGGCACCTAGCAATATCGAAAAATAAAGTCATTCGTCTGCCATCGTCAAGACTACCTACAAGGTCACTACAAGAACCATTAGAGATTTGGAAATACTTCGTCCATGATGCAATGTAAGACTTGATTGTAGATAATACAAATATTTTCATACATTCAATATCAGATCACTTTTGACGTGTCAGTGACGCCAGGCCAACAAACAGACCATATTTTCAAGCTCTATTAGAATTAGTTTACTATGCAGGAATTTTCAAAGCTAACCATTTGAACACCAGAGACTTATGGAGAACTGTTTGGTCAGGAGTCGACATTTTTCGACAAACTATGTCCTTGAATAGATTTCGATGTCTTCTTCGCAGCCTTAGGTTTGAAGACAAGATAGCACGTGAAAAACAAAAAACATTGATAAATTGGCTCCTATACGATATTTTGACCAATTTGTCGAGAATAGTAAAAATGGTTACAGCCATTCAGAGTACGTCCTCATAGACGAAAAACTCGAGGGTTTCCGTGGACGATGCAGATTTCGGCAGGATATTCCACCAAAACCGAACTAATATGGAATTAAAGACTTTGCCATATGTCAGAATGTACTACACCATTAATCTTGAAGTATACGTGGGCAAACATCTGGAAGGGCCATATAACAAAAGTAACAGTCCCGATGCGATAGTTGAGAGGCTTTTGAACCAATATATAATACATGGAGGAATATGATTATCAATAATTGTTTTACAAGCCTCGGATTGTTGGTACAATTCGAAAGAATAAACGGAAATTGCCCGAATTGGAGTTTAATAAACCAATCAAACGTCCATTAAAATCCAGTGTATTTGGCGTCATGGACACCTGTACCTTAAATTCATAAATTCTCCGAAGAAATAAGAATGTACTGCTAGTATCCAGCCTACATCACGACAATGCTATTGATTCTGCCAGTGGTGAAGGATGTAAGTCAGATATGATAACAATGTACAATAGTACAAAGGGCGGAGTTGATGTGGTCGAACAGCTATGTTCAAAATACAATTGCGCTTGGAATACTCGTAGGTGCTCCATGGTAGTGTTTTATTCAACTCTAACTATATCTGAAATCAACAGTTTGCTGCTATACGGCTCCAGTAACCCTAATATTTCCTTATTACCACCCAAATTTTACGTAAGCTTGCCATGCATACATATATCACAACAATTATGTTAACCTCAATATATTTCTGGAGATGGCAGACGGGAGTCGGACTGTGAAAGCGGTGCGGGTTCTGATGTCTTTGAATTTGAAGCGGGCACTGGAAGGTTAAGCAAATTGTGTGATAATTACAACTGGCATGTGGAAGAATGCGCAGGAACATACTTCTGCAACAAATATATTTAGGCATTTTGTGACTTCAGTACAATAAACCGACAAACTAAACCCTAAGATTAAACTTATTGTATGAACATTAAAAATCTAGTAGGCAGATCATTTGGTACATTCCTCTGAAACCTCCTATGATTAATAGTTGGTTCATTAGATTCACTGCTATATTATTTAGATGTGCACTTCGTCGAAAACTATATTGTGAACTGGATCGAAGAATTTCTTCCTAGATGATGATGATGATGATGATGATGACGGTTGATACCTGCAGGCCCTTTCGAATAACGGCGTTTGTTCAAACCATGGCACGTTCGCTATCAGGCGCAGCACTTCCAACTGGAAGCTTTCTAGAATTGTTATATTCGAAGTGGAAGCCGTATCCTATAGTCCAGATTGGTTTGACTGTAGATTTGTACACCGGGAATTTATTGTCTAAGCTGAGTTTGGATTTCTTTTCGAGTAACCGGCACATTTAGTTGTTTTCGCTTTATGAAAATATGCTTGCGCCAAGTTGACATTCTGTCAGGGTTCATCCAAAGGTTAAATGGACGGGCTTGGTTGCATTGCTTTTATTCTTCTTCTTTTAGCCAATTTTCGATTGAGATTAAATTTGTTTCCAGTTCCTGTAGAGTAATAGTGGGATGGTGTCGTCAGCATAGGTTACTGTTAAGACTTCTAGCGTTGTCAGCAATTAATAACATGCACTCCAGGGTTTACTCCGAAGAGTTCTGTATACTCAGTTTCAAATTTTGCTAAGAAATGCTTATTATGGAATCTAACTTAAATAATAACTTCTGCCACGTAATACGCTGGACGTTACTACTTCGTAAAAAGGTTACATGTTTCGCGTAACTTCGGTATTATAGCTTCAAAGCCAGAAGTTCAAATGTTCATGTTTATCACATATGCCGCTAATTCCATGTGTGTGTGCCAAGTGTATGTGCCAAACTAATACAGTTGTAAAGCTACAAGAATATTTGTGCTTCACGTAAAATTTTAACTATAAAGAATAAATAATTATCTTCTGTCGATTAATAAGACTAAACTACCCGTCTGACAGAGGGATATCGCAGTAAGTGGTCGAAATAATCAATTCCATTAAAAATTCTTCTTATACTGCCAATGTGGCCATCAAGATGAACAAATCCAACTGTGACTTGTAGAACTGTCGAGTAGATAGTGCTTTCCAGGTTAACTAGCAGACCATATACGACTTGTGGAACTGTAAAGTAGACAGCGTTTGCCCAAGGCAAGTAGCACAACAAATCTTTCAAAAAAAATAGTACTAATGATAATTCTAGAAATATCAGCTACAATAATACACTGAACGCTCTTTGTTCTAATTTTTCTACCAAACGTTTTAATGGGCGCATATACGTTATTACTATACGTTATTGTCATTGTAAGATTAGGGAGGGTGAGTTATCTCACGTGTACATAGGCAACATAAAAGCGGCCCATTGTACTTTCTCCCCAGTAGCTTCCCAATTTGGGCATCACCCAAACCATCCAATCCTTAGGATGTACTTGATGACATCCACAACTGGGGTGTTGCTGATTTCGGCCATACCAGGCCAAAAGTCTCCCAACATGGATCCTCTGATTGTGGCGAGAGCTGGCCAGTGACACAGGACGTGTTCTGCCGTCTCGTTATCCCCGTTGTATCCTCGACAATTTGGGCTATCCGGCAATCCCATCCTGTGCATGTGTTGATTTAGAGTGCAGTGTCCAGATAAGATACCTGCAACTAGTTACAGGTATTTCGGGACAGTTGTACACAATATTTGGCTGTCTTTGTCGAGGATGCAGTAATAGCAGCCCCTGCATGACGACAACTGTTAGTGTTTACCTATCCTTGTGTGAAGTTTTTTAGGGTTTCTTGGTATAGCATAAAATTTTATGTCCACAGGGATATAGAAATAACGGGTTCTGGTGCCCAAAGAGGTTGTCCGAAGGCCAGTCTCGCAATCTCGTCATCCTCCTTATTGCCGTAGTTACCGTCATGTCCTTTCGCTCATATAAGGGAAATGACATTATCTTCTGAGATATTATCGAGAGCTTCACGGCACTGCAGTACCAATCCTGAGGTAATTTTGCAACTACCCAGGGCTAGTAAAGCGGCTCGGCTGTCACTGTAGATACTAATACGTTAGTTCTTGATCTGCCGTTCAAGAATTGCATTTGCACAATGCATTATTCCCACTACCTCCGCTTGGAAGACACTAGTAATTTTGCCTAGTGGTAACATATATATAAGCGTACCGAGAAATTAAGAAAATTCATGTAATTTAAAATTTTATTTAAACTACACAAATTAATGGCCTCATGGCTGATTCTGGGTTAAAATTTACCTCACACGAACTTAGGCCCCAGTAGACGGGCGCATTGCACTACCTCCGCAGCAGCTTCCCAATTTGGGCATCACACAAGCCATTCAACCGTGTGAATGTATGCAACCGGGATGGCCACATCGGCCCAGAAGTCCCGCAATATAAATCCTCTTATTCTTGCAAGTTCAGGGCAGTGATATAGAACGTTGTCTGCCATCTCGTCATACTCGTTGCATCCGCGATAGTTGGGGCTGTCGTCTAATCCCGTTCCGTTGAGTGTACAGTGTCCAGATATGATTTCCGCAATCAGTCTAAAGTTCCTTTGTGGCAGTTGCACACAGTATTTGGCTGTCTTCGGCGAAGATGTATTAACAGCCCTTGTGTGAGGGCAGCTTGAATTTTTAATCCAGCATCTAGTGAAATTGTTTAAAGTTACTTGATGTCGCTTAAAGTTTAATGTTGCCAAGGAGACGGGGATTACAGGTTGTGCTCCACATAATGGTTGTCCAGAAGCCAGTTTTCCAATCTATCAGCCTCCTCCTTGACAAAGTTACATATGTGCATTCCCCTTAATCCACACGAGGGAGACTACGCCATTTTTTGAGATGATTTCAGGAATTTCGTAGCACTGCCATATAACTCCTGAGGTAATTTAGCAACCATCTAGGCCTATTAGGGCTGCTCTGCTGTCACTGCAGATACCAATACGTTGGTTCCTGACTCGTCGTTTAAGAATTGCATTTGCTCCATGCAGTATGTCAACTACCTAGGCTTGAAAAGCAGTAGTTTTTTCCCAATGGCATGATTTGGCACAGGCTTAAGTCATCGGAGAACACTTCTGTTTCAGTTCCGTGTTCTGTTCTAGATCTATCAGCGAAGGTAAATTAGATTCAAATGTTGAGATTCCCGAGTTTTCGCCCATACAGTGACGTGTCTATTAAATGTATATTTCAGAGGGTGGAAGTTAACCGTATCTTAGCGACTGCTTCATCTAGGATGCGGGTATGCGGGCTTCCATTGCCTCTCTGTTACAGCCCTTAAGTCACAATGTCACAGTAGATCTCGTTGCTACTTTCTCCAGAAGTGGTGGAATACAGAGTACCGTAACTAAGTAAAGTAAATCGTTACACGTGCCTTAGTTTACTTGCAGTGTGTCTGTCTGACCCTGGGCCACCATATCAGTGTTCTATAGCATAGCATACGCTAATCACGCCAGTGTACAGTCACAAAGGAATTAGAAGGGAAACCCCCAAAATTTATACAAAGCGATGCGACACTGCCAGAAAGCCATACCTGCTTCTTGTTTCCTTCAAGTGTCTTTCTCAATTCAAATGTGTGTCAACAATAACTCGACATAACGCTCGTCCTTCAAAACCTCTCATCCGGTCGCAATTGTATTCAAGTAAGATCACGACTGTTAAATAGCACAGAAACTGTGAAAATGGCGAACTTGTTACAATTCTAATATTATAATATAAATAATTCTCAGAAATTGCACTGCATTATTTTAAATCTTTAAGATGATAGAAGAGACACAGACTAAAAAACTAAGGCTCTCTAGAAACTTTTGAAAATATAATGGGTTTCTGTTTTCAACAAGAAAGTAGAGGTCATTTACGGTGGAACCGGAGTGCAAGATTGTTGCGTTTACTTCCGAGTTATGTGCTTCCATGTGACAAAGAACTAAGGTTCCATTCCTTTATATAAATAAACAAGGAAAATCTAGTGAACATGGTGATGGTGAAGTACAGCTTTTAATCGTATTTAGAAATCAAGGAATCTGCTATTTTGCACCGTTTATTAAAAATTGAATTAATTGTTTCCCGCATCTTGTCATCCCCGATGTTTTGCTAAATTCACAAAACTCAAATAGTATACCTAGGTAGATCTGATAGTAGAAACTTAGTACAGCTTCTCACAATTCAGGGAAAATCATTTCAAGTATGGGGAATTTACAATTACCTTATTTTCGGCTTATTCTAATCAGGGTAATCAAGGGATACTTATTTTATGGTGTTTTTATGGAGTAGCAAATGGCGCCGAACAAAGATGCCTAGATGGCGTCCAGTCAGCATTCAAGTACTGAATGTGTTAATGGAACGGTAAAAAATGTACTATTATACTATCAAGAGATCCAAAAACAGCTGATCCCCAGCGGGCTGTGGAATGAAAAGTCACGTCTTTTCTAGACTAAAGGAATGTTTATAATGTCAATTTCAGGTTAGGTTGTGTTAACTGGAATTAAATAATAATGAAACGTCATTTTTAGGAGCAGAAATCTTTTATTGAGCAACAGTAAAAGACATGAATAAATCTGAACTAACGTAATGATCACAACAAATGTTGAGGTGAGTTGTTAATTTCTTGACAGTTTTCTTCAATTCTAAATTTCAGTTCGTTTAAATCATTAACTGGAGTTTTAAAAATGGTGTTTTTCAAATTGGACCATAGAAAAAAGTCCAAAACAGTAATATTACAAGAGTGGGGGAGGGCAGGGTGTTGCAGTATTCCTACTAATTATACGTCATCAAAATTTTCGCGTAAAAAATTAATTGTATCTGCAGCTGCATGAGCTGTTGCGCCATCCTGTTGCAGATAACCATCCCGTAGCTCATCATCGTGAAGTTCATTTAAGAAAGGTTGCAATCATTCGTTCCTGTACCTTGCTGCAGTTAGTGTCCCTTCGAAAAATATTGGCCCAACTAACCTACGACGACTCATTTCAACTCAGACTCCTATTTTCTGTGGATAAAGGGGGCTTTAATTGTAACGTGTGGGTTCTCGCTACTCCAAATCCGCAAATTCTGTGAATTTACATACCCATTAAGGTAAAACCAGGCTTCGTCGGTAAAAAAGGTTAAATTTAACTGCTCATCATTGAGATTATCCAAAAACCAATGACAAAACTGAACTCTTTTTGGATAATTCTGTTCTAAAAGCTCCTGAACGGAAATAAATCGGTAAGGATGCAGATGCAAAGCTTGTCTCAATATTTATTCTGTGGCATGTACCGTAACTTATCATCAACTTGCTGGCATAAATATCTAATTGGTGTTTTTGGAGCCTCGTGAATTCGTTGTCTTACAGTTTCAATTAAAGCAGGTACTATCTTCTTTGGCCTACCAGACCCTTCTTTCCTTCTAACACTTCCAGTTTCTCGAAAATTGCTGACTAAATTCTTAACCAAAACATAAAATTTTCGGTATGTAATAATTTCATTGGGATACCTCTTTCGGAATTCCACAAAACAAGGAGGAATCGAATAGGTTCATTCTCCGTCAACTTGAAAGCCGTTCCGAAAGTAAGATTCAATAATGAATGTTCTTTGAAATATATTAAAAATCATTTTTACAATCTGTCAGATTCGTATCGAAAAAATAACTAATTTATCTGACATCATAAACATTCCTTTAGTCTAGTAAAGACGTGACTTTTCATTCCACAGCCCGCTGAGGATCACCTTTTTTCTGATTTCTTGATATTTTATATCAGAGACAAACTTCGGCATTTTAATAAAGTGTATTAAAAAAATCTGATGATGGTCTTAAAATACAATCCACGAATAATAAAGGCACACGTTAAAAAAATCGTAATTTTGGTTTATTAGGTTGTTACTTCTTTTATCACCCTGTATGTACCTTTATGGTTTCGACTATGCATTTGACATGAAGATTTTGTTATCTAAAATACCAAAGTTGCACGGAACAGTACCTAATTATACTACACACTCTCATAACTTTTTGTAATATGTTACTAATTGTGGTCGTGTAAAAAACAAATTCCGTATCTAATTTATTCTTTACTTTTCGCATAATTGAACGGCTACGATTTTCGAGCAATTTAAAGTAACAAACGGAAATCAGCATTTACGTTCTCTTAATGCTGGTAGGACAGTGTGAAGCAAAGTAATATAAATAGATTGTGAGCTTCATAACATTAGAGTTGACAAACAACCCTTGCTAAAGTGAAATATTAAGGCCGATTCCGAGATTTTACAGCTCAGTTCACAGACACGCTAAACTACTTTGGTTACAAATATTTACTACCTTATATATGCCTTGAGCGATGATACCCTCGGTTCCTCAAAGACAAAGGCGGTTTGTCTAATACCGTCTTACATCTGCATGAAATTTGCCTAGGGTCGCTGTTAAATTTAAAGTTCCCTGACCATCTACAACTTTAAGAACTTAGGGCCGTTTAAAAAAAATTTAGGTGAATGGAATAAGATAGTTGATTTTAATATTAGCGTTTAGTAGATAATATTGAAGCTCTAAGATATATGGCTTTCTACTATAACCTACAAATGAATTTCAAAAACTATGGATCATTTCTTATAAACATAATCATGAAAAATATATTTTTTGCATTTTACTGTTAGTAAATAATCAGCTAAACAGTTCGCTTGAACTGTCCTACTTCAAATTTATTTCTGTATGTTGACGAATGTTCTGTTATGATAACAGTATAGGTCTTCACCATTACTAGATCTACAATTACGCCATACTCTTAGTCTAAGTGCCATCTGTTCCTGAATGATGTTTTATTAGTTCAACCTTCGAGATTCGATTGCTGAATATTGTGCAAAAGCTGTCTGTAGCTCTTGTGGAAGATGGACAAAGTCAGCGGTATGCGGTATGCAGGATGCTTAATGTCAACCGTTCTACCGTCCAAAGACTCCTTCAACGGTTTAGAGAGACCGGCAAAAATACGCCGAGGCCTTGATCTTGCAGGAAAAGAAAAACAACTGCTAATGATGACCGATTTCTTGTCCCCAATACTCTCAGGAATCGTCATTTGATATCAACGCAGACAGAAAGTCCACTTCGTGGCACAGATTAAAGTGTGTGGACAGTTGATTTGAAAGCTTGCAGGCTAATAGCTGGACCAAAACTATTCCCACGCTAACGAGTAGCCAGACTCCAATTTTCTTGCAAACCTTTGATTTGGAGCTGACAGTGGAGCATGGTATGGTTTACTGATGAGTCTAGGTACTGCCTGCAGTCAGCAGATGGAAGAGAACGAATCTGAAGTCGAACAGGAGAAGTATGCAAAACACGTTCAACTTGCAGGTACAGGTTCCGTGATGATGTAGGCAGGAATATCAATGAAGACCTTTACCGAATTGATCGTTATTGATGAGGGTTGCTGACGGCAAGGCGGTATATAGGGGAGGTTTTGGCAAATTACGTAGTCCATTTGCTCCATACATTGGTGATGGCTTTGTACTGATGCAGATGCGCAACTAAATACCTATATAAAATGGAATAGATGAACTAAATTCGTACCTCGAATGCAAATTCGCATCATCACCCGATGCAGAAAGCAACTGTGCTAAAAACTCTAACAACCAGAGCAGTTCGAATCTCAGATGCAGAACACCTACAACAAGAGAAAACTCATCTCTTGATGTCGTTATAACAAAATGGTTATACAGCCACAGAAATTCAAAGAGCAATCCGCAATGCGGAACAGCCCAAGGCTAAAGAGGAACTGACACCTCTGGAAGGCTTAGCTTTTCTACCTTACAGTAAAGGCACTACTGATAAGATTGGGCATGTTATTAGAAGGTACAGCATAAAGACAGTCTTTAAGACTAATGAAACTTTGGGAAACGGTTTCAGATCCGTAAAGGATCATATATCAAATTAAAAATCAGCTGGGATCTACAATATCCTTTGCTCCTATGGCTCAAACTACATCGGACAAACTGGTCGTTCCATTGACTTAAGATTGCGATAGCACAAAGGCGATTGCAAACATAAACGCATCACAAAATCTGCGATGGCTGAACATACTGGTTTAACTGGGCATAACATGGGCTTTGACAAATCTCGGGTACTCGCCAGAGTACCTCATTACTTCCCTCGTATCATGCGTGGAACAATTGAAATTGAAAAACAACCTAACAAAATAAACAGGGAGGATGGTTTTAGACTCAGTAAAGCTTGGACTCCAGTAGTTTATCCTCTAAGGACTGCTAAGCATCATCGATCACACGATCACGCTCCACCGGATCCGTCTTTGTCCAACGGTGACAACCAACCAGAACTCCGTCGTTCTGTCCGACTGGCTCAAACAGGTCTAAATACCTCCGCTTCCCGGATTTGAGTTCAGTGTTCTATTCACTCTGAAGATGCAAGCTGCAATATCTTGCGAAACGTTAGTTTGTATGGGTTCACAAACAGCTAACAGGCATAAGCCGACTAAGTATTATTGTCCTGGCAAACAAAGTAGATCAGGATCAAATCCTTGTCTGCTCCAAGGTTTGAATAATATAAGCACGCGCCCCTATTTAGGCAGGCAGCGCCTACGAACAAATATTGCTCAAACTTCTAGAGCAAATGCTTGGAAAGGCAGACAAGCTGCAGGTCGGTCCTTACCTGATAATGCTGGGCATATTTTCCAAATGACGACGCGGTCTAAGCCGAAAGTAAATTGTAATATTGATAGTACCATTTTTCGTTTTTCTACACCCTGATAGTCTCTTCTATCGTAACACAGCAAAAGTTTCATTGGAAGTACTACAATAATGATCGTATCCCCACAAATTAGAACAAAAATAGGTAGCCTGTTTTTTCGCACCTGAGTGTATATGTCGAGAAAGAACATTTGTAGATATCGTGTACGTTAACAGTGCTTCCATCCTTTGAGTTAGTATAACGCAGTAGTAAGTTTTTTGTTTGAAAAACAATGCCCAGGAAACAGAAATATAGTTTAATTCGTGGCGGGAACAGTACACCTGAAAACCGCATTTAATATACTTTTAATAAATTATCACCCATTGCCACTTTATCATTAAGGTTAAAGCGCGCAATAATGGCAGCAAACAAAGCATACTTACGGAAATGTTGTTCAATTCGTATATGAATGCACTGAACTTAAAAAATTAGTAATGATTTCTGTTAGAAACGGAACTGTACTTATAATTAGATGTCGGAAACGTTTGTTGTAGGTATGTCGTTTTAACACATTAGCAGCGATACAGACCCTGCGCTTTAGCGTAAAACTCTACCTAGTAATTATTTTAATTTACAAATGAATCTTTCAACCGGAAACGTCAAGAAAATCAATCTTTATGTCGTTTAAAAATGGATTTAGTTCCGCAATTTAATATTACGTGCACAGTCATGGTTATTTAATATGTTTAACATATAAAGCGCTGGAAATAGAGACGTAACTCAATTCACACATAAACTAAAAAAAAACAACCACGTTCCAAGATAGCTTCAATTTCCACCATGCAATTTAGTGTAAAGAGCACAATAATATTTTTTTGGCAAATATACCACAACCCACTGAAATATAGTTTAATTCGGGTGTGCTTCAAGAAATTTAAAAAACCAAGTTTCATGTCGTTTTAATAAACTAGTAGCATTACCACTCCTAGTATCTAACGCAGAGATATACTATTGATTCATAAATAATGTCTTGGACACGAAAATGTAGGTTAGTTAGATATTTTATATAGTTTTAATTAATAAGCTGCGATTTTCATCCAACGATTTAGTATAAAGCGCTGACTAGTAATTATTTTAGTTCACAAACGAAGCGCTGATATCGGAAAAGTAGTATAATTAGGTGGGGTATTATTCACGTTTTATATCGATATAATAAATAAGCAGCCATTTACGTCCTGCGATTTAGCATAATCCGCGGAATAATAACTATTTTTATTCAGAAATAAAGCGCTGAAACCGGTATGTAATTGAATTAGTAGCCGAAACATGAAACATGTAAATTCTTCTTTTATATCGTACTAATAAATAAGCTGCGATTTCCATCCAACGATTTAGTATAAAGCGCGGAATAATAATTATTTGGATTCACAAAAATAAAGCTAATAACGGAACCGTAGTTTAATTAGGTGACGTATTAATCGTATTTTATATCGATATAATAAATAAGCAGCGATTTACATCGTGCGATTTAGCATAAAGCGAGGAATAATAGTTATTTTTATTTAGAAGTAAAGCGCTGAAACAGAAACGTAATTGAATTAGTGGCCGAGACATGAAACTTGTAAATTATTGTTTTATATCGTACTAATAAATGAACTGCCATTTCCATCCAACGAGTTAGTATAAACCGCGGACTAATAATTATTTTGATTCACAAACAAAGCGCCGATAACGGAAACGTGGTTTAATTAGGTGGCGTATTATTCATGTTTTATATCGATATAATAAATAAGCAGCGATTTACATCCTGCGATTTAGCATAAAGCGCGGAATAATAGCTATTTTTATTCAGAAGTAAAGCGCTGAAACATAAATGTTATTGAATTAGTGACCGAGACATGAAACTTGTATATTATTGTTTTATATCATGCTAATAAATTAACTGCCATTTCCATCCAACGAGTTAGTATAAAGCGCGGACTAATAATTATTTTGATTCACAAACAAAGCGCCGATAACGGAAAGGTGGTTTAATTAGGTGGCGTATTATTCATGTTTTATATCGATATAATAAATAAGCAGCGATTTACATCCTGCGATTTAGCATAAAGCGCGGAATAATAGTTATTTTTATTCAGAAGTAAAGCGCTGAAACAGAAACGTAATTGAATTAGTGGCCGAGACATGAAACTTGTAAATTATTGTTTATATTGTACTAATAAATAAGCTGCGTTTTCCATCCAACGATTTAGTATAAAGCGCGGAATAATAATTATTTTGATTCACAAACAAAGCGTTGATAACGGAAACGTAGTTTAATTAGGTGGCGTATTATTCATGTTTTATATCGATATAATAAATAAGCAGCGATTTACATCCTGCGATTTAGCATAAAGCGCGGAATAATAGTTATTTTTATCCAGAAGTAAAGCGCTGAAACAGAAATGTAATTGAATTAGTGGCCGAGACATGAAACTTGTAAATTATTGTTTTATATCGTACTAATAAATGAACTGCCATTTCCATCCAACGAGTTAGTATAAAGCGCGGACTAATAATTATTTTGAATCACAAACAAAGCGCCGATAACGGAAAGGTGGTTTAATTAGGTGGCGTATTATTCATGTTTTATATCGATATAATAAATAAGCAGCGATTTACATCCTGCGATTTAGCATAAAGCGCGGAATAATAGTTATTTTTATTCAGAAGTAAAGCGCTGAAACAGAAATATAATTGAATTAGTGGCCGAGACATGAAACTTGTAAATTATTGTTTTATATTGTCCTAATAAGTAAGCTACGTTTTCCATCCAATGATTTAGTATAATGCGCGGACTAATAGTTATTTTGATTCACAAACAAAGCGCTGATATCAGAAACGTAGTTTAATTAGGTGGCGTATTATTCATGTTTTATATCGATATAATAAATAAGTAGCTATTTATGTCCTGCGATTTAGCATAAAGCGCGGAATAATATCTATTTTTATTCAGAAATAAAGCGCTGAAACAGATATGTAATTGAATTAGTGTCCAAGACATAAAACTTTTTAAATTCTTCTTTTATATCGTACTAATAAATAACCTGCGATTTCCATCCAACGATTTAGTATAAAGCGCGGAATAATAATTATTTTGATTCACAAACAAAGCGTTGATAACGGAAACGTAGTTTAATTAGGTGGCGTATTATTCATGTTTTATATCGACATAATAAATAAGCAGCGATTTACGTCCTGCGATTTAGCATAAAGCGCGGAATAATATTTATTTTTATTCAGAAACAAAGCGCTGAAACGGATATGTAATTGAATTAGTGGCCGAAACATGAAACATGTAAATTCTTCTTTTATATCGTACTAATAAATAACCTGCGATTTCCATCCAACGATTTAGTATAAAGCGCGGAATAATAATTATTTTGATTCACAAACAAAGCGTTGATAACGGAAACGTAGTTTAATTAGGTGGCGTATTATTCATGTTTTATATCGATATAATAAATAAGCAGCGATTTACATCCTGCGATTTAGCATAAAGCGCGGAATAATAGTTATTTTTATCCAGAAGTAAAGCGCTGAAACAGAAATGTAATTGAATTAGTGGCCGAGACATGAAACTTCTAAATTATTGTTTATATTGTACTAATAAATAAGCTGGGTTTTCCATCCAACGATTTAGTATAAAGTGCGAACTAATAATTATTTTGATTCAGAAACAAAGCGCTGATAACGGAAACGTAGTTTAATTAAGTGGCGTATTATTTATGTTTCATATCGATATAATAAATAAGCAGCGATTTACGTCGTGCGATTTAGCGTAAAGCGCGGAATAATATATATTTTTATTCAGAAATAAACCGCTGAAGCGGATATGTAATTGAACTAGTGGCCGAAACCCGAAACTTGAAACTTGTAAATTCTTCTCTTATATGGTACTAATAAATAAGCTGGGATTTCCATCCAACGATTTAGTATAAAACACTGACTAATAATTATTTTGATTCACAAACAACGCGCTGATGGCGGAAACGTAGTTAAATTAGGTGGCGTATTATTCAAGCTTTATATTGATATAATAAATAAGCAGCGATTTAGCATAAAACGCGGAATAATAGTTATTTTTATTCGGAAATAAAGAGCTGAAACGGATATGTAATTGAATTAGTGGCCGAAACATGAAACATGTAAATTCTTCTTTTATATCGTACTAATAAATAAGATGGGGTTTTCATCCAACGATTTAGTATAATGCGCGGACTAATAGTTATTTTGATTCACAAACAAAGCGCTGATATCAGAAACGTAGTTTAATTAGGTGGCGTATTATTCAAGTTTTATATCGATAGAATAAATAAGCAGCGATTTACATCCTGCGATTTGGCATAAAGCGCGGAATAATATTTATTTTTATTCAGAAATAAAGCGCTGAAACGGATATGTAATTGAATTAATGGCCGAGACATGTAACTTGTAAATTATTGTTTTATATCGTACTAATAAATAAGCTGCGATTTCCATCCAACGATTTAGTATAAAGCGCGGACTAATAATTATTTTGATTCACAAATAAAGCGCTGATAACGGAAATGTAGTTTAATTAGGTGGCGTATTATTCATGTTTTATATCGATATAATAAATAAGCAGCGATTTACATCCTGCGATTTAGCATAAAGCGCGGAATAATAGTTATTTTTATCCAGAAGTAAAGCGCTGAAACAGAAATGTAATTGAATTAGTGGCCGAGACATGAAACTTCTAAATTATTGTTTATATTGTACTAATAAATAAGCTGGGTTTTCCATCCAACGATTTAGTATAAAGTGCGAACTAATAATTATTTTGATTCAGAAACAAAGCGCTGATAACGGAAACGTAGTTTAATTAAGTGGCGTATTATTTATGTTTCATATCGATATAATAAATAAGCAACGATTTACGTCGTGCGATTTAGCGTAAAGCGCGGAATAATATATATTTTTATTCAGAAATAAACCGCTGAAGCGGATATGTAATTGAACTAGTGGCCGAAACCCGAAACTTGAAACTTGTAAATTCTTCTCTTATATGGTACTAATAAATAAGCTGGGATTTCCATCCAACGATTTAGTATAAAACACTGACTAATAATTATTTTGATTCACAAACAACGCGCTGATGGCGGAAACGTAGTTAAATTAGGTGGCGTATTATTCAAGCTTTATATTGATATAATAAATAAGCAGCGATTTAGCATAAAACGCGGAATAATAGTTATTTTTATTCGGAAATAAAGCGCTGAAACGGATATGTAATTGAATTAATGGCCGAGGCATGTAACTTGTAAATTATTGTTTTATATCGTACTAATAAATAAGCTGCGATTTCCATCCAACGATTTAGTATAAAGCGCGGACTAATAATTATTTTGATTCACAAATAAAGCGCTGATAACGGAAATGTAGTTTAATTAGGTGGCGTATTATTCATGTTTTATATCGATATAATAAATAAGCAGCTATTTACGTCCTGCGATTTAGTATAAAGCGAAGGATATTATTTATTTTTATTCAGAAATAAAGCGCTGAAACGGATATGTAATTGAATTAATGGCCGAGACATGTAACTTGTAATTAATGTTTTATATCGTACTAATAAATAAGCTGCGATTTCCATCCGACGATTTAGTATAAAGCGCGGAGCAAGAATTATTTTAGTTCACAAACAACGCGCTGGAAACAGAAATGTGGTTTAATTAGGTGACGTATAATTCATGTTTTATATCGTTTTAATAAATAAGCAACGATTTGCTTCCTGAGATTTAGTATAAAGCGCGGAATAATATTTTTTTTATTCAGAAACAAAGCGATGGGAGGGGATATGTAGTTAAATTGGGTAGCGAATATGAAAATTTATTTTTAATACAGTTTTAATAAATTAACAGCGCCCTCCAGCTGATATAGTCCGTCAAACTGTCACGAAAGTTAAGCAACTCAGGCTTGGGTCACTACTACAATAAGCAACCCGTTTAATGGTACAATAGCGACCGGCCGTGTTTGGAAAAGTATGCCAAAGCCGTCAGTTCCCACTAACACAAGCTGGTAGTTGTTAGGTCAAGTCAGAGGCACTAGCGTAACTGGAAAACTCTGACACTAGACTGCCCTACGGTAATAATAATGAAAACAATTGTGGAATTTAGTATAAAACGCAGACTAATAAATAATTTCATTAACAAATAAAGCGGTGGAAACGAAAATGTAATGTAACTTGTGCGTGTGAGTACGAAGCTTAAAAAGATTTAGTTCTATGTAGTTTTTTACCCACAATACAAATCGAACCACGGTAGCGTACGGCTGTGTAAAACAGGGTGCTACAATAAACAGTAAGTCTTCAGGGTCACAGATATTGCACAACGCCACTAAGGCTTCGAGATGGCTCAGCGGTAAAGTATTTACCTTTCATTTGGGAGGTGTAGAGTTTGAAACCCCGGACCGGCTGTCCTGACTCAGATTTTCCATGATTTTTCTGGGTCATATATATAGATACTGGGACAGTATCATCCACGAATTTCCATTATCCACATTTCCTGGTCTTTCCCATCCATATATTCCCGTTACTGGCAGAAAGGGGCTGGGAGTTCCGGTGCGGAATCCTACTGACCCTATAGCGGGCCGCTCCTTGTGGGGAATGAACCTAGGTTGACCTTCCTTCCTTAATCATGTTTCGTCACTGTGATTGCGAGTAAATTTAACAATCAATTTAAAAGAAGCCAAAAACTTGTGCTTTGCATTCACTCGCGTCCTCAAATTTCTCATCTAGAGGATATGAAAATGCAAATCGACGAACTCTGCTGAAGCCGCGAAATGCGTAAACATAGGAGTTGGAAAAAACATGCCGAATATTAATGGAAGATCGACATCGCAGGGGTAGAACACTCTGTGATAGAAACTTTCTTTCGGCGTGATGGTTGTAGTTAAAATACAATGGTTAATCTCACACGCTACTACTACCTGTGCTACAGCGCGTAGGTCCAGCTTAGAATGAGCTCAGTCTCCACTTAAGGAACTTTGCTCGTGCGCAATTCGCAGCCAGGTTTCCAGCTATATTGGTTAAGCTGTAGGTGATAAAATTCAAAAAGTAATAACAGATGGCAACAATATCATTTGATTGTGTGACCTGCTGTTTATTTGCTTTGATTGGGCAAGTTCTAGGAAGCGGTTTTCCAAGCATCGTTAAGCACTCCAACAATTATTAGCTTATTGTACACCCTAACTATGAATTTTACCTATCTGATGTAATTCCAACTCCAGTAGTGACTTTTAACGTGTCACACATTGCAGTGGCACGTGACCTACGGCTTTACTTCTTATCCTACAGAAAGATGACTTTCAGATTGTTCCCCGCCAGAAAAATCCCACCGACTTCAACTGGGATCGACATTATGTCCCTTGAATCTCCAGGCAAGTGGACTAACCAGTAGAACACCGACTACTGTACGAGGTCGGACAAATATAAAACGGGATTGGCACTACTGCGGACGCTATAAGAAAGTGACTGTTTCCAAATCATATCCAAATTGTAGCTGGAACTTTCGTCTACACGTAGCTAAAACGGAATCCTGTCAGAACTTGCGTGGTAGGCTGTGCATGCGAATGAACAAGTTAGTGCAGCTGTCACATGTGACACAAGTCAAACATGGAGCAGAGAGCGAAATTAAGTTTTGTTTCAAATTGGGGAAAACGGCCACGGAGACATTCGAGATGTTGAAAACTGTGTACGGCGATGAGGCCATGTCCCGTACTCGCGTTTTCGAGTGGTTTGCCAGATTTCGTGAAGGTCGGCAGGACCTTTACGATGATCAGAAGCCGGGTCGTCCGATCACAACGAGAAATACCGTAACGATCGAAAAAGTCCGACAACTTGTGGCGGCTGATCGATGACTGACACTGAAGCTGATGGAGCAGGAGCTGAGTATTAACCGTGAAACCATTAGAACCATTTTGGAGAAGGATTTGAAGAAAAGGAAGGTCTGTGCTAAATTTGTCCCGCACAATTTGACCGCTGAGCAAAAAGCGCATCGAGTGGACACCTCCCGCGACTTCATTGCAACAACCAACAGTGACCCAAATTTTCTGGATTCAATTGTTACTGGTGCCGAGTGGTGGTCCTTCCAGTACGATCCAGAAAGCAAGAGACAAAGCATGGAATGGCGATCGAAGACGTCTCCCAGGCCAAAGAAATTCCATCTCCAAAAATTGAAAGTGAAAACCATGCTGATCACTTTCTTCGACAGTCAATGCATCATTCACAAAGAATTTGTGCCACTGAGTGTCACCATCACTAGCCTGTACTACAAGGGTATCATGACGCGTTTACTAAAACACATTCGACGTGTGCGACCGCATTTGGCAGCCTCCGACAAGTGGCACCTTTTACACGACAATGCTCCTGTGCATTCTGTCTTAATTGCGAAGACGTTTTTGGCGACAAGAAATGTGCCAGTCTTAGAACATCCTACCTATTCGCCGGATCTGTCTCCAGCGGACTTTATGCTGTTTCATCAGCTGACATTGACCCTCACGGGAAGGCGTTTTGACGACGTGGAAGACATTCAACGGAATGTTACCGCCGAACTAAACGCACTTCCTCGCGACAAGTTTAAGCAGGCTTTCCGCGACTTGTATCGTCGATGTCAACGGTGCGTAGAAGTCGGGTATTTTCACCTATGGCTACCTTACATGCTTTGTATTTGATCAATCCCATTATATATTTGTCCGACCTCGTATGTTAAAATAATTGCTGATGACGCAATTCGTTGGGATATGAGGAATGCGATGGAAAATGAGCGACAACATATAGACAATTGCTTCGAGGAGGCAAAGGAACACGAAACAGTAATCTACACCAACTCACACAGGTCGGGAAAAAAATTACGAAATGCAATTTCAAAATGCTTCTATAAAATGGAATGGTTTTTAGTAGCAAAACTAAAAAATGAAGGACAAAAAGCTTTATTGTGGGAACGTCCAGTAAAATGAAAGGAAATGAAATAACGAAGAAAATTATAGCTCAAAACCACTTCCTGGAAACAGAAAAAACCTATATTGATTTATACATGTAGCGGCAATGAAAAATAGTAAAACGCCCAGTTATTTGGCATACGCTGAAACGGATGCTGACCTTTACTTACAGGAGGGAAAATGAATAATGAGCGCGACAGATGTAAGGTATTTCATTCTGTTACGGTCACTCGATGTTTCAAGTGCAATAGATGTAATTACAAAACTAGTGAATGCAGAAAGAACTGACCTGCCCCAACTGTGCCTGCTCACAATGTATAAATGATTACAAAGCTAAAAAGAATGAAATTAAATGCGTTAACTGAACGGTAAAAGCAAACAAGCTAAAATTAAAAACTGATTTTCATCTTAAAGCGTGGAAGTGGGAGTGTCCTATTTACAAACAGGAACTGGAAATTGACAGGAATAAAGTAAATTATTAAAATAAATACTTCCTGCATAAGATGTGAGGTATTATACTTAAAAATGAAGGTTGTTAGCTAATTTTTAGCAATTAGTAACACTAATTGAGATTAACAATCCTTCCATGACTATGCTTACTGAAACTTACGTCACCGAAGAAATTAATAAGTATGAAATAGCTATACCTGATTACCCAGACGTATTTTTGATAGCAAACATACAGGTAATGTAATGCAATTTGTACGACCATGGTAGAGCCTGGTGTTAGAGATTTCAGGTCGCATTAGTGCCTCTGCCTTGACCTAACGACTACCACCGTAGTGGTACCCGGAACCGACGGTTTTCACGTGCCCTCTGAAGCACGACCGGTCGCTGATGTACCACTAAACGGGTCACCCACTCTAGTAGTGACCCAGACCTTCATTGCTTAACTTTGGTAACCGTTTGACCAGCACCAGTAACGTTCGTCTATGCGACCGACAATATCAGGTTAAAACCAGTTTTAAATTTATGAACATCAGAAAAGTAATATTTCAAGGAAATACATATATATTAGTGTACAAACCTACTGTTATGTTCCCTTAAGTTTTGTCACTCTGTCTGAATTAATGTCGTACTTTAATTTCCGCTTCGTAGGAATTGAAATTCGATCTTTTGGTTATTTTGTAGTTTTTAAAAGATTAATTTATGACGAGACCAATTTCGAAGTTCCCTTTGTAGGCTAGATTTGCTGTTTAAAAACAATTCTTGAGATTCTGTGTTGACCCTCGGAAGTCGCACGTGTTATTTTCGTTTCGAACTATTTCATCATATTTCTCCATATGGTGTAATATTTTTGGGGAATTCGTGTTCGGGTCGCGTTTAGCTCTTCAGTCAGTTTTATATCTCCGATGACTCCGGTCACGGTTACGGGGGCCGTAACGAAAGTCAGTCTTCAACCTTCGACTCCGGTCCACCAATTCCATCTACGGGGGCCGTTAAGAAATTAAGTACGGCAGAGGCAGCTTATGTTTTCGATGGGTAACCATCGCGTGTAGTTTCGTATCGCTGTATCACCGTGGAGTGAACAGAATATCGACAAGTGTCGGATTTTTAAGAAAACATGCTGGAATTTTCAACCCTGGAAGGGCAATTTGCCGAAAGCCTTTGGCGGATTAGTATCGAGCCCATTCGTTGTTCCTGTACCAGTGCCATTGCGGCAACAACTATTTCGCCCCAAAGTTTTCTGTAGAAGTTGTCTACCCTTTTCCCGGACCTGAAAGTACCCCAGACTATACCTGGATCTGGAGAACAACCCCAGAATTGTGCCTGCCTTCACCGGAATTCAAGGTAAAACACCTAGTTTTTTTGTGTGGTAAAAAAAAGGAGAAACCCCCTTTTACGCGTAAACTTGCAAAATTCTAAGTGATTGTACCTTTTTTTTTGTTTGTTGTTAATCTTCGAAAAACCAGAATACTAGAAAATGCTAAGAGGACTACCAGGGTTTTAGTGGCCCTGTTGCGTTAACGGGAAAACCTATGAAAGTATAACAATTCATCATTTCATCAACAACCAGTTGTCTAGTAATTTCAATAGTGTGTTAACGTCTTCAAGATACCGAAAGAAAAAAAGTGTACAAGTGCTATTTTAAACCAGTTTGTGAGGGACTATGATAATTTTACAACAGATGGGTGTCTGTTATTTTGTAAATACTGCGAAGTTCCTGTTCCTATTGCGGCAACCAAAAAGTTCCAAGTTTCTCAGCATCTCCAAACCGGAAAACATGCAAGTAATAAAAATCGAAAAAGGGAGAATATCTAATGGCAAGTGTTAATTTCTGCTTTACCAAGGCCTGGACCTAAACGACGAATCCACATTATAAAAAATTATGTTGCCGAGTTATATGCAGCAACACTACACAAACTAAGATAAAAAGTAAAAGATCACAGGATTTGGGTGTCTTTGGATGAAACAATCAATGCAGAACAAAGATGCGTATGGTATGGTAACTGAAACCCATCTTTGATCAACTTAACTTTGAAAACATATGCAATAATTCAATGAAGTTTGTTAATGTTGGTAGTGTTGGTTGTGTAAGCAACACATTAATAAGTTTCTGGCGTTGAAATTTGATTCTGACTTTTAAAACTTCGATTTTGAAATGACGTTTGCTGTTGTTCAAAAGTTTGATCAGCGTGCGATCCTACAATTTTTGCGCTGAGGCTGTGCAGCCATTTCAGATTCATACGCGAATGCAAGCAGTATACAGAAATGCATGTATTGCGTGCCCAACTGTGAAGGAATGGTGTCGAAATTTTAAGAATGGAAAAGAGGGGACTACGAATCAACCGCGACCACGTGCACAGCATTAACAGAAAACAATATGGCATGTATGGAAGGCCTTATTAGAAAAAAATCGTGGAATTTCAATCAGAGAAATTTCAGAAATTGCTGGTGCGAGTGTAGGATCTGTCCATACTATTGTTCGTAATCTGAGTTACAGCAAAGTTTGCTCGCAATAGATTCCTTGTTTCTTGTCTAATGAACAAAAATGCTTGCGAATGAGCTTATCTCTGCAACACCTAATAGACTATAGGCAAAATGGTGATAAACTTCTTTTGTCAATAGTTGCGGGTGACGAAACTTGGTGCCATTACTACGAACCATCCAGTAAGTTATCGTCGATGCAGTGGAAACATTCAAGTTCATCACTAGCGAAGAAGTTTAAAGCACAACCTGCTGCAGGCAAGGTGATGTTAACATTTTTGTTCGACCATGAAGGACCCTTGTTGATAGAGTTTATGGAACCTGGAGTAAATGGCAATGCAAATCTGTACAATGAAACTTTGAGCAAGCTTCATCAAGGAAAACTTACGCGTGGGGTCATTTTGCTGCACGACAATGCTCCTCATATTGCTAATGTGTTAAAAGAAAATCTTCAACGAAAGAAATGGAGGGTTTTAGAGCATCCACCCTATAGCACGGATCTATCGCCTTGCGATTTCCATATTTTTGGACCGCTGAAAAAGGCGTTAAAAGGTCGGCATTTTGAGTCTGACGCAGAAGTACAGATATCTGTGACTTCTTCAATCAGCAGCCACAAGAATTCTATGAGGAAGGTATACGTCGGTTAGTAAAACAATGGGATAGATGCCTTAATTGTGACGGTAATTATTTGTGATTAAATTGTTGAATACATTTTTTATAAAGCAAAAATGGGTTTCAATTAAACGCACCTCGTATATTAGGGGATAACGAAGAAAAAAATAAAGCATATATATTGACTTTAAAAGTCTTGGACAAACTGAATCATTCTACAATTGCTGCTTTTTTCAACGGCTCTCTAAACTTACTGTAGCCGTCTGGAATTTTATATGAAACAGTACGAGTGGTTTGTAGTGATGCTGCACCATATATGTGCAAAGCAATGTGAGAACTGCAGATTTTGTGTCCAACCATGATACATGTGACCTGCTTAGCACATGGTTTACACCGAGAAGCTGACTTAGCTTGCAATCTTTGTTCAAACGTTAACTTGCTGATATTGTCAGTGAAAAAGATTTTTCGAAAAGCACCTAGTCGTGTGCAGAAGTTTCGGGAAGTTGCGGGGGACGTTCTACTTCCGCCCCCGCCGATCATTACACGCTGCTGTCTATTACGCTAAAAATTTTGAAATTGTAAAGAAAGTTGTTAATGAATTAGACAAAGAGCAGAGCATTGAAAAAGCACAGAGTATTCTGAGAAAAAAGGTTTTCTAGAAGATTTCATTTTTATTCGGGCTAATTTGGCTTGCATTTCAACTGCAATCTCTAAACTAGAAGCGAGGGGATTATCTTTACAATACAGCATTGAAATAGTAGAAGATATGGTTAAGGGTTTAACGAAACTCAAGAAAAGGATTTCATTAATAAACTTAACGAAATGCTGTCAAAACCTCAAGAATATAAGCGGGATGTTGCAAAATGAAACAACCCTTGATGAAATGAACATTTAAATATCATTGACATTGTAAATTGTGAAATTGTACCAATAGTTTCGTATGATGTCGAGAGAATCTTTTCAGAGTACAAAAAAATTCTCTCTGACAACAGGCACAAATTTACATTCAAAAATGTATTTACCATGTTGTTGTTAAAAGCAATTATGATTTGTTTTTATAATTTGATTAATTTTAATTAAATAATTTTGGATTTAAAACATTTTTGTGCATTTTAATAGAAAAATAAATATGTATTGATATAACGTTAATGTTTTTCCTTTTCTAGTTAGTTACCTTTTTAGTGCATATTGTGTATGTTTTTGATGCATATTTTCATGCATATTTTGAAGTTTTTTAATGCATTATTATCCTAAGCCTAATTATAAATATAGGTTGCATAGCGGAGCACTGCGAACGCTGGTCAAACGGTATTCGTAGTCCATCACAATCCGTAATGGTCAGTGCTTGGTTGGGTGGACCAATATATTGGCATATACAACCGGTCGTGCTTCGTAGGGTACGTAAAACCATCAGTCTCGGTTGCCATACGAACATCTTTGACAATCGTAAACCATGTAGTGGAACTTCTCTTCTCTGTTCGAGGGGTTAGGTTAGCCTCCTGCCCGGCATGCGTGCAAGGAGTGCTTATAAAACCTCCTCAATTGTAAGTAATTAACAGAACATTGGCCTATACACAGAAGAAGAAGATAACTATAAATGTTTCTGTAAAAAGAGGCGTTGAACTCAGAATTTTTAAAAATGTGCAGAAGCCTTTTAAAATGACATAATTTGGTAAATAATAAATTATTTTATACTAGAGCTAACATTAAGTTCTTTAAGAAAATTGACAGTTGCTTATTTCCTGCAATTCGTTCTTTTTTAGAAAAGAATAAACATACATATTGAGATGAATGATAATGACTGATTATTGATAAATAAATGAATTATAAATTAATTTTGTTTAAACAATTTACTTTTTATAACATGACACTTAATATGTAATTTTAGATGTTGTGAAATACAATTTTTTATATCGTTGGGCGCCAGGCTAAATATGAAATAGCCGATATAAGTTTATTCAATATATACCAATTTAATACCACGGTCGTTAGCTCGGTACAGCATAAAAATCACCTCAGGTAGTAGTTCTGAAAGTGCCAAACTTACTTACTGCGCATGACATACATTGGTTAAAAAGAATTTCTTTATCTTTCTTGCTTTCATGTAATCTCAATCGGCTTGTGCTAAATGAATAATTTTCTAAGTATACCAAAACACATTTAAATCATCCACAAAAGGTAAGAATTGACGTTCACAGGTACGTGTACATATTCTTCTTACTATTGTCACGCCTGTAAAAATTCATACGTGTTCTTACATGTGTTTTGTACAAATCATTTCTAAAGCAAAAATATTGCAATTTCATAGTATGCGTATGACGTGCTGTAGTTCGTGATTTCGAAACCCCAAGCGCAAACAATTTAAGATGAATTATAGCCTTTGGGCTTGCCCAATTAATTATATTTTAATTCTCTTTAAACTTGCCCTATCCGGGTCACCTCATTCTCGAACTTTCCACTGATGTCATGGTTTCAAGTCTTTGGCCCCTCCATGGCTGAATGATTCGACAAATGATGCAAACAAAACCATAACTTAGGTCACACGATGAGTGAGCCGGATTCTTGTGTCTTTGAAATTACGAAAGATGATTTCATAGGAAACTTTTCGGTTGACGTCAATTAAGGTCACACACGCGTCTTTACCTGTGGTTTGCGTAATCATCGGAGAATACACCAGAGCGTGATTCTCCTAACAAACTAGTTTTAGTTCTTTGTCTAAATGTGGTATATAAGGGGGCACATTCGACTATAGAGAATCAGTCTAGAATCCAGTTTCAAAGACCACTCTACCCAATCGAATTTGCTCTCTTCAACAAAGGCGAAGTCAAACCACTACAGAATCATGTAAGTTTTATAATTGTATTTTGCTTATAAATGTTTACTAAATAAACCCTCTCTAAACACTAAAAAATATGTTTTCCTCAACGACTCAACGATCCTAACAATGCCACGTCACCTCTCGTTCAAGACAAATCTTTGGTAAATTTTCTAAGACGTGGCAAATGGTGGAGGCGCCGTTCTTTGTTCAGAGGGGGGAAGGAAACGTATTTAATACGTTAGTCCGCATTTATGTCTTTTTGAAATTAACCCTTTCATTTTTTGAAATTTTTGTAAGGAAGCGTAATTAATTTACGTTAGTCCGCATTTCTTTTGTTGTTGTGAACATGTTTTACGGTAATGACCGATCCAGAACGTAGTACTCCGAAACACCCTTATAAAACTCGTTTTCAAACTTTTAAAGTAGATGCAAGTAAAATCGAAAGTAGTGCGAAAGACGAAACTAAATCCGAGAGCGGACAAATTTTTAAACCTCGTAGATCTTTAGCTCGATCACCGCCTTCAGCAGGCTCATTTTCTGATAAATCACGTTTTAGTTTTTCGGAAGATAATACCGCGTTTGAATTAACTACAGATGAAATAGTACAATCAACTAGTTTAACGATAGAAAATCAAACCGAAGGAGACGTTAATTACGTGTTAAAAGACGATCGTTTTAAAATAACAATCCCTACTCAGTTAGTATTCCCTGAGCAGCCAACTTCTTCTTTATCGCCTAAGATTGTAGAAACCCCTAACATAGAATCTGATATTTTTGAATTAGAAGAAACCCTTTCGCAATTTACTAGGGAATTTGAGCAGCCAATTACCGAAAATACTCAGTCAAACCCCCGAGTAATTGTAGCAACTAACCAAAACTCAAATAAAATGGCCAATGTAACTATTAGTGAAGCCTTAGCGGCTGAAAAGAAACCAATTCTTCCAAAATTCACGAGTCCTGATATTTTTACCCCTGGAGCAACTAATTGTGTGACTTTTTTGCAAACTTTTGAACGATGTGCTAATTGTAATTGTTGGAACGACAATGACAAAATTACTCTTTTTGGAAATTTCCTTAATGGACCAGCCATTAAATGGTATTCAGAT
>JABXWE010031076.1:0-17225 GCA_014611495.1 Limonius californicus
ATTGTATATACATTATTGTGATACCTTCAACCTTAATACGTTGAGAAACCAAAGAAGGAAATTAATGTGATAATTAACCGACTTGGACCGACCAGGACAAAATAACGTATCAAAATTAATGAAGGTAACTCACATTCTATACCACGACTTTAAGAGACTCTCAGGGTAAAATGCTGTATTAAGGACGTGCAACTTACTACGACTCTGTTTAATTTAGACAAAGTAATGAATCTACGATGGTCACTATAAAGGAAGTCTTAATTTAAAATCCATAACATGAATGCCCTCTGATTTTACAAAATTTCATAATTACTAACTAAAGGTATAAAAAGCACAATTGAATCTTCTCTATTATGGTCAAAACTTAAGTTTAATGTGTCACCCACCTTGTTCGTCGTCACAAAGATAGTTCACTGACCTCTTTCTTCGGTAAATCCCACCAATCAGGCCCAAAACACTCCTTCCCGCTGTTCAGAGCTGTACTAACCACCAACCCGGCTCCGACTGGTACTCTCTCTACTATCGTCTTCCTCTCCAAACCTGCAGACCTCTAATTTAACTCTAGCACCTACTAACTTCTCCAGGATATAAATCGCAGTTAAACCTTCACAAGTGATTTATCTTGTTTATGAACAAATTTAAATATATCCACTGTTCCTTAGAAAATTTATTTACTAGTTTACAAAAAGCATTAAACAACTGTCTCATTCCAAGACTTTACACGAGGTACATAAAAACACCCCTCTATGTTTTTCTAATTTTCTCGTAACTAATCAATAAAAACTTTTATTTTTCCTCCTACCAATGAGGATCAACATTTCCAATCAAGACAACCTATCTACAAGCAAATCTCACGATACTTACCAACCATAGGACACTGCATGTAATGGATAGGAATTATTCTCCATTTCTTTCTATTCTAAAGAAATTAAACAAATTACTAAA
The DNA here is from genome assembly GCA_014611495.1 of Limonius californicus. Lineage (NCBI taxonomy): Eukaryota > Metazoa > Arthropoda > Insecta > Coleoptera > Elateridae > Limonius > Limonius californicus. The sequence goes on from JABXWE010031076.1 coordinate 946, forward strand.
AATGTGCTTTTGAATTGATTTAGGCCAAAACGGAAACAGATTACAGAAAGCTCCAAGTCCCAACACAAATCAACCCTGGTTCACTATCATTGAAATAAGATTTGTGGAACGAAAATTAAATACTGATGAAACTTCACACCCCAATATGATATCACAGCAACATATATATATATATATATATATATATTAATAGGTCGAAATATGTACTAGTGTATAACTAAAGAGTTTTAAAGACCTGCATAGTCTGCAAAAAATATCGTTTTCCTTAAATATCTTTAGAGCTAATAAAGCTATTATCACCAAATGTCGTACAGAATTACAGGTAAGTAAGATCTTAATTTGAAAAACACAAACCCCCTGGAAGGGGTTTTTCTAAGAAGTTGGGGATGGTTTTCGCCCACAAAGTGTTTTTCTTAATCCAGTTTTAATTTAATAGAAAAGTTTGTTTTTTTAACTGTTTCATTTTTTCAAAGGATCACTCTTTTTCAGGTAAAATGTAAAACACGTAATCGAGCGTTTTCATTCAATGATTTATTACAATTTTTGTTAATAGATCTAGCAGATTTCAATCAATCAAATTAAGATTATTGACGGTTTCTGATTGCTCTTTATTCTGCACTAAATTTGGTGATAAGAGCTTAATTAGCTCCATAGATAATCAGGAAAAACAAACTTTTTTGTAGACTTTGAAAACCTCTGTAGGAATACATATTTCAATATATGTTTGATATAGACTTGCTTATTTTAAGTTCTTTATGCCCTTAAAGTTGCAGAAAGTTATTCTGAAACACACTGTATAGTTAATAATGTAGCACAAGTAATGCTTTGGTATTATAATCTTCGGTTAAAGCGGGAACCACAAAAAATAATTAAAAATATTATCTCTGAGACTTACAAATATAACATAGCTAATTATTTGTTGTTGTGTATTTAGGCGAAGCGGAAACTGCTGAAACACTAAAAGTACTACTTTTATGTGCATATTATTGTAATTTTGATTAAAGAGGAAATATATAATTAGATCAATAAAAAAACCTGCAAAATCTTTGCTTTGTACTAGTTTTAAAATAAATAAACAGATTAATCATACGATTTTTGAATTTTCTATTTAAAATTTACTACCTACAAAATATGAATGAATATTAATTAATAATTTATTGTGAACCACACTATTTTGCAGACAACATACGTTTAACTGAGAAGTTAACGTATACTTGCTCTATTATATTCCCTGTAGTGTCACCTTTCCGCAAAAATTAATCATAGTTTTACCATCAGCTACCACCAAACATTGATGGGGTCACTGACGACCCAAGCAATTATTAAAGTTCTTTTATTTTTTAATTGTTAAAGTAGTACTGTGACGAATATGACAGTATTGTCGAGTTATATGGTATTTTTTAAATTATAAAGTAAGAAGGTATTTCGTCATCACCGGCCGCTAATACGGTACATTAATATTACAATTTTTAACTGCATATACTGACATATTTGCGTTAAATGTAACAATTTGTTGATTATGTTGGTATGGATATAGTAGTATATGATATTTTGAGTTTTCGTTAATGAACAGTTTAATCGTGGTATCACAATATTTTACAGTCAATATACGCTTAACTCAGAAGTTAACGTATGCTTGCCGTATTATATTCCCTGTAGAGTGTAGCCTTTCCGCAATAAAAGGAATCATAGTTTTACTATAGCGCTAGAGGTTAGCGCGTTAGGCTTCTACGCTGAAGGTTGTGGGTTGAATTCTCAGTACCGGAACATCGGATTATTAACGGCCGTTCTCCCTCGCAAGGCAATGCAAAACCAGCGAGGTATTCTGCTTAGGAAATCTTTTTTGGAGTAGAAGTCTTTACACTTCGCGTGGTTCGCAGCCCAGGTTAGGCTGTAGGTCCTCTATGTTTGTGGCACTATAAGCGCCCAACACAAGCATAGGAGAGAAGATCGCTACATCTCGTAAGAGATAAAGCACTCGAAGAAGAAGAAAATAGTTTTACTATCAGCAAATACCAATCAATTGGTGGGGGTCACTCACGACTCTAGCGGTAGGATGGCAACGTACACGACAGTTGTCGAGTTATGTAGTTTAAAGTGAGACTATACCGATTAATGTTTTTAATAATTTGGCGTGGATAGTAATCTAAATAAATAAACAGTAACATTTTTGTAATCTTATGTATTTATTAACCGGCAAAATAATTTTAAAGATTTGTTTTTGGTATAAGAACAACATTATTATTTAGTCATGAAAGGGCAAAATCAACACTGAAAAACATATCAGATGTACAGAACCAAATGCACAAACAGCTACACATAAAAATTTATATTTAATCTTAATAAATATTGCTTGTATTTTAATTGTCTATTCAACTACTATTATACATTTTAATTACGCCCAATTTAAAAAAATAGTCTGTTGTAATAAGTTTCTCCTCCGTATAAAATAATTAGATATGGAAAATCTATGGTTATTATTAAATGCATGTCCATGTAGACCTGTACAAATTTCATATATCGAACAAAACATTAATGTATGCTAATTTCGATTTTAAAGTTTGCCTTGTTTGGCCGATATTACACGATCTGCAGTTTTTACAGGAGATTTTCTATCATCGATGGGTGTGGTTGTAAATGGAAGTAAATCGCCAATACTAATTAATATATGTATAATTACTAAGAATTTTAATCTTTAATTAAATTGTTAACATCAATTTTCATTTCCAACAGAACTATTTTATTATCCTTGCTTTTAAAACTTTATGTATAGCAGTGAAAATTAAATTTACGTGTCTATAAAATATATTCGAAACAGGTATAGGTGTTTCGGAAATGGTTTCCATCATCGAAGTTTGTTTATGATCCACACCAAATGTGAAATGGAGAGATTTACGTATCACCCAATGTAAGTCATGGATATTTATGGTATCATTTTTCATACTTTACACAGCATCAGCACAGCTTCGTTTTCGAAGGACGTATAGGTAATCAGCTTTAAATAAAATCGATCTGTTAGTGCTATTTAAACGCACCAAAGATGACGTCAAATTATTAGCATTGGCTGAGCATAATATACTAGCAGGTTCATTTTATGAGATCGTTCTACTACTTTGTAAAACCCATGAACAAGTAATTGCTCTTTTATTTCACCGATGCGATTTTTTCCCGACAGTATTAGTTTCGTGACACTGTAAACAAACCAACAATAAAAACATAGTAAACGGGGCTACCTTGAACTTTGGTTTGATGAAGAGCCACGCTCACATTTTATTGTTACATTTGTCCAACGATACTGGGTCCATCGTAAAACACCCCGTGTATTGAATTTTTTATCCTTCAGCTACGACTATTGACAAAATCCTCTGCCCTTGGAAGTTGTGATGGAAGTTTAAAGTGTTTTTGCTAGGCTCTGAATCTGATCTCGCTTCTTTTGGATGCTCTTGCTCATTATCCCTTCACATCAGCAGTTCATCCCTTTCTTCCAGGAGTCGGCCATTACAATTTCGACGTGTTTTGTTAGCGAGAAATATGGAAATATAAATAATGATGGTAATATTGAGTGAAAACAAGCTTGGAAAAACTTTCTGTTGTTGTACATTTCTTGCTTACAACGCCGCAGTAATCGCATTGCTGAGATTTGCGAGCTGCGCATTCGTAGAATTCCGTTCTCTCATGGTTAGAAGCTCCAGTCGTGCTTTAGCATTTCATTTAGGATGTGTGCTTTGCATAACAATGTCCCATGCGTGTGCTTATTTTATGTGCATGATACGCATGGAAATATGTTGCACACAGCAGCAGCTCCACCGCCTAAAACAGACTGTTTTTATCATCTCCATAAACCTTGAGAATTAAATACTAGCAATGGTAGCGCCGTCTGGAACCCAAAATATTTCCATGAGATTTCCTCGCCTGTTTTGTTTTCCTCAAACATGCGTATACTTAATTTTATATGATTACTCGCGGGCCAGATTAGATTGCGTCTTTAATTTCAATTAAATTAACCACACTCGTACTTTGTGGAATTCTCGCTGAATATTCCGCAAATTAAGGACTCTGACTGCTATTCCATATAAACCTATACACACACTTTTACCGATGGGTTAACGCTTCCCGGAAAGGTGAAAGCCCGCCGTGTTTGTAATTATTCGTTACATGGGTTTTTATGGCCATGTTCTCGCTCGAAAAAGGGGGAAATTAAACGGTCCAATGTTATCCCACATTCTACTTCTAAATTCCGTGCGTTACGCAAATGCGACTATAGTATTACCATAAGGTGTTAGTAACATCTGAATATACCTCCACATGTACAGTTTGAACGCTTTTACTTGGGACGCCTAAGGAAGGATTCGTAACAACTAGAATATACGCAGGTGGTTTCATAAGCCCTCGCAGTACACAATTTCAGAATATGTTTGATACTGAAAATGTATACTCTGAGGGCTTACGAAATGACAGAGCTACTCCTCAAGATGACTATCTACATGAAGCGAGAAGATTGCCCAATAAGGAAGAGGGAAACTGGGCAGTTTTTCAGTATACCTCATTTAGCATCGCAGTATATACCACAACGACTATTAAACGCCACTGGTAAGAGAGATAAAGCGAATGTATTTTGTACTATGAAGCAGCCGATAGCTTTCGACATTCTCTTTTTACGAGCGGATTTAAGACGAAGTGAACTAAGCGAAGGATTGTTTACGAAGTCTCTTTAGGATACCGAACTTCAACAACTTTTGAACGTGCACTTTCTAAAGAACTTAAATATAATGTTATTTATGGAATCTGAACTGTTTCCAACGTTTGTATTATTCATTACAGACTGCAATGGCACATGGCGGACTACCACTATTCCAATGTAATTTATGTTTCCAACAGAGAGACTATCGAAACTTTAACTAGCTGTAAGCAATGAGCAACTCGCAGATAAATTTGATTTATTTAGTGCGAGGGGTTTTAAATCTTTTAATGGGTTTGTTAGGGTTTATAAACAATTCAAGAGCTACAACAGCTAAGGGTATACTTAGAGCCAATGTCGAATATTTAGGACTCCCGATTTAGTACAAAATGTTAGCCTGTTGCTGTTAAATTTTACATTAGAATAGAAATGTGTGTTATATAATGTTTGCTCTAAATTATGTAGGGGTGGTTGCCTGAAAATCTCCCAAAACGGCTATGTTATGTAAGAAGCTGAAAATTAAAAAAATTATGTATCTTAAAATAAATTTGAAATTTTAAAGAAAACGCACAGCAAATCGGGGACCGCGGCAGAGTAATGGCCTCAGCGCTTGGCTTCGGAGTTACCTATTCTACCAAAGTCGCTCAGGTTCGAATCCTGAGCACTGCACTTTCCCAGGGTGTTTGTGGTGTCTGGGGCATGGGGTTTTTCAAGGGTGGGGCATGTTAGACCTGTGAATAGCACGAAATATGCTGAGCCGGGATAAGCTGGGTGGGATGGGAATCTTGGAGTTGCCTTTGGCTACTCCACGATTCTTAAAAAAAAAGAACAGCAAATCAAAAAAAAGCGAATTAAACGCAAGATTTCGGTTTAATAATGCGATTTCGACTTCTTGTCGAGCAGTTCCAGTTCAACGTCTAGATTTAAAATCTAATATCTACTTAATACGTATTTTAAAGCTTAGATTTCGACTGCGTGATGTCGACTTCCAATTGAACATCCTGATTTTTAACATGTATCAAGAATTAAACACAAAACTTTAGATGTTGACTCAATAACTCGACTTAATCACGTATGGATTTCACTTTTTACTTAATACTCAGAACAGAAAAGCGTTGTCTCGTCTTCTAACTCTAATTCTAGATGTCAATTTTTTTATCTGGTTCTTATATAGGGCATGAAATTTCGATTATAACGCGTTTTGTTGAATTAAAATGCATAATCTCAATTTCCAGCTAATCATCATTTTTTCAAGTTTTCATTTATAACACGAAATATAAACTCCAATCCTATATTGGCTTTAATTTGAGTCTGATATCTTGAATTTAAAACACGAAATTGAAAGTGTGTAATATCTATTATTAAATTTAAATTTTAAATTCAAATTTAAGTCAGAACCTTTAATCCCGATATTTCTTGTTACTATACAAGACTATGTTTTCTATTATATTCCACTTTCTTTTAAAGATTCAGAGTTTAAAATAAAACTTCACTTTACATTAACGATTCTGGAAGTCGTAAGTAGTAAGTAGCTATAGTAGAAATTTAGATCTCCAACTTCTTTAACCTCCTTGTTTGATAAGCCCAAATTTTAGACAAAATATTGATAGCAAGAATCTAGATATTAAAGTCATTATAAAAGTCAAGATATTAAATCTAATTGCAAGATGTGGACCTAAGAGACGAAATTTTATAATTAAAAGCCAAAATCAGAGTCAATATCTTGCATTTACATATCTAATTTTTAAGTTAAAATATCGATAAACGCTAGATAATGCTAGATAATATAATAATATTAATAAGAGAGATAAATCTAGCGGTTATAGTTAGAATATCAAATAATATAAATAATAACTGAAGTCGCACCTGTGAGCTTTATGTTTTAACTTGCATCATATTTTCAAATAATATGTCCACAATACCTGCAGATTTGGTTGATACTGTTGCTAGGGTGCTAATTTATTTATTCCACTAAGGAATTTTCACTTTTGCGTAAAAGCCATAAACATACAGGGTGTTAATGAATTTCATGGCTAAACTTCTAGGGCTTAACGTATTTAAGGAAACAAACATTTTTTTATTAATAAATGTATGGCCAAAGAGCTTCTCAAAGATTCATTAAGAAACGCCTAAATGTAGGCAAGTCAATTTACTACCAACTATTTGTTTCCATAACGACCGAAATTAATATTTGCTTAGTTTTGAAACATTTTGTTAATTAATTTATTGTAAATTTAATTTGAATTTCAAAAGTGGAAAAGAGGGTTTTATTCATCCTGTATTAATTTCGGTCGTTATGGAAACAAATAGTAGGTAGTTAATTGAGTTGCCTACATTTAGGCGCTTCTTACGCCATTACCAGCCATAACTGAATTTTAAAAAAATCGCCATTTTCTCGCTTAATATTAGCTGAGAGCATTCAAATGAACACATTGAAAAAAAATATTAAAAAAAAACTCCCTAGCTACAGAAAGAAGTACGTCCCATTTCTGGGACGTTGGCTGACAATAAGAAATATTTAACAAATTAGTAAAAAAAATTTTTTTAATTATTCGGATTCAAACAATGTTGTTTTACACTAAGTATGTATCAAACATATAATAATAAAAAAATGTTTTTGTGTGGAAATGAACAAAACATATGTCATGTAGCGGTACATCACATTTGCCACAAAGCCTCTTTGTGTTTTTACCACACAAAGCACATCTTCGTTGTGTCGTTATTGGAACTACCAAATGTCCTTTGCCATCAAGTCTCACGTCCAAGCTCACTCGTCCACCTACAAGTTTATACCTTTGTGGATCCGGCTTTTTTAGAGCAGAAGTTGTTTTAGAAAGGTAGGCCAACACTACTTTCCTGCGTACATCCAGAAGCGATACATTTTCTTGAGAATTTGTAATTTGATACAATCTCCAAGTGTTGGCAATGCATAAGTCTAGAAGTTCTGTGAATAACGGCCACCACCATTTTTTAACGAATTCTAATTCTATAAAGTGAGACTTGCTTATCTAACATGTCTACTCCACCTACATGTGCATTGTATTCTTGTACGACCTTAGATATAGGAATTTGAATTTGCTTTCTGTCTTTAGTAATGCCTAGTTTGTCCTAATGGCTCAATACACCTGTAATTAGTGGCAAGTGAAACTGGTTTATTGTCATTCCATTTTAGCACAAGTACTTCATTTGATTGGCCGAATCTATAATCAAAATAACCCCGATCCTTCTCTTTTTCCATTCAAAATTATTTTCGGATAAACTGTTCGTCTTAGTGTACTGTATTTGATTCTTTCTCCACTTTGCCTGTTTTGCAACATTTTGAGAAATTGAAAAGCTTGCTGATGTATCTTCATTACGCGGAAGATGGTTCGTCATTTTACCCAGTTTACGTTTTTTTACGGCCTGCGGTTCATCATCGCTGCTCAATTCAGATTCGTCATTTATAGGTGTCAATAACTCTAGGCTACCTGCAACATCTTCCACTTCTTCAAGATTATTTGCATTAAAATTCTATGTGTCAGTTACCTTATCAGGATCTGGAAGAACGATTGCAACTTGAATGTCGTCAACATCAACATCGTCATTTTTCATGTCTTCCTAAAATGCAGGATCCACTAAAATTTCCTCTATCTCTTTTGCAGTTACACATTTTTTACCACAGTACTTTGTAAAACACAAAAAGCAAATATTCTAGTGCCCTTATAATATTTGAAAAAACAGAGAAACTTTTATCCACTTATGATTTTTATGACACCCACATGCTTGAAAACGTCAACCTTTTAAATTTTTTCTAACCTAATTTTTTGCATTTCAGTGTCATCTGACAATAAACGCCATGAATGTAGATGAGTTTCAAACTACTGTGCTACCTGTAATACAGTTTTCTGCATTTCCATTATTTTTATGTTCATTAAAAGTTGCTTCCCATAAATGGGACAATAGCCCATTAACAGCCTGTATATTTTCTTTTTGTTAATATTAAATGAAAAACTTTCTATATACCTTCTTTAATGGTTGTTTTAGGATTTTGGTACCTTTTTAATGATTTGCTGTTTATATTTTGAAACGCTGTTGTTTAGTATTGCCGCTTTAAAAGTACGTGCATGATTAATGATTTGATATATACTTTACGTGAAAAAATTGCTGATTATGGTTTAATGTAATCTGAACACCCTGTATATATGGAGCTATTTATAAGTGTTATAGAATTTTAAACTGTAGACTGAACAAAACATACATTCCATTATATTATAAATATACATGTAGATTCATCAGAATTTACAATTATGATTAATTTGTGAAGAGTACAATCAAACAAAACGCATTTGGAATTTACATTATGGGGATGGCACGCTACTTCTTATGTTATGCATAAATAGAGTAAATGAGGATGGCTAATTTAGTTTCCTTGCCATTTTTCTCTAATTGTGCAATAAACATAATTATTTGTAAAATGAGTTCCGTTGAATTACCCTTATACACTAAATTAGAGAAAGTTCTATACTGTTCTAATTTAGACGGCACCAGATGAGTAAATTTGGCCTAAATTCAGCTGAAGCCATAAATCTCGAACTAGGTTAGGTGTATTTCCTGTAGTTAGATTTGAATTGTGATACCGGCAGCAATAAAGGATGCTACCTACCCATATTTTCTTTCAGGCGCTGGGCGAATTTACATAGTTACATATAGGGTCATTAAAATGTGTGCATGAAAGGGCCAGCAGCAGCCTAAGAACTACTTTATGGCCGTGACCGCTCTGTGTCGGCAGAATTTGATATATTTCACTATAGCTAATACATATTAGGGGCTAACGTGTTCAGCCGGGCCGTTCCGTTTCCGCTATCTGTATCCGAGCAGTGCTTGGGTGTATCGGAAGTATCCGTGTTTATATTGGAGCTATTAGGTAGAGCTTGCGCTGGTAAACAGTTGTTGTGGTGAACTTTTGCCCTGGTTAGGCGCACCAGACTAACTTTTTACGCAAAACTAGGTCTCTGACTTGCTCGTTATCGCATTACGTTTTCAGGAGGCAAATTAGTCCGCAGTATTTCATAATGCATTCGCAATTGAAACAATTGCTGGCTATAAACTGCAATCTAGGGGGTTTATAACTGAAAACAGCCATACCGACTGCAGAGGGCAATCGCAAATGGTATCGTTGCGTGTCGGAATGAATATCCGGCCAACAGCCATCACCTGGAACAATATTTTCCGGAAGTGGAGCAAACTTTTGTAATAAGCAATTGTCAGGAAGTTATTGCTTGTCTTTACCCCGAATTCCTGTAGTATCTTGAACTTCTGGAGGGTCCAGAAGTGAAATTATTTCGTACGCTTCTATACTCAATACTGCCCCGGGCGCTACCGTTGGAGCTGTTTATGTATGCTCAAGGAGTTCCGGAAGCAAATATTTCCAAACATTACGAAATTTCTGGATACGAAAAGACAAATATCTGCACGCTAACACTCAACCCCCAAGCTTAGGAGAGAATTATTTATGTGTATGAAATACTTTTGGCTTTTATCACATATCAGGCATCTTTTAATTATCCCTAAAGGCAGTTGGATAAAATAAAACTCAATAAACTCAACAAAAATAAACAAGAAGGGCAACCGAAATGTAGTACACAGCCAAAAGCACTCGATAAAGGCGTCCATTGAGAAAGCGATCTTACTACAGCAGTTGCCTGTATTCGGTAGTTTTTAATAATCACATTGTTGTTATTCTTTAAATGACTTGTCATTACACAATTAATTTAATAACGCGCCTTACTCATCTCAGAACAGATTAAACGTTTCTGGACATGAGGGTACCGGAAAAAATGTGTTTGACAAATATTCTCCACAAAAAAATGTCAGGCGCCATTCCGGAAGAAAGATCGCTGAAAAAATAAGAGGAAAAGTCCACGTGAAAATATTCCTTGGAAAACATCTTCAAGAAATAGTTATTGGGAAATCATTTTAGAAAACGTATCGTTGGTAAGTGTGCTTCCATAAAATATCTAAATAAAAACTTCTACCAAAAAGCCTTTGTTATAGTTGTTGGCAAACAGCTTCTAGAAAAATCCAAATAATAACAGTATTTCGTTTACGAATAAAATTTCCATTAGAAAGGAGTTCCTTCGTAGCTCGATTTTGATGACTTATTTTTATATTTTATTTTATATTCAAATCAATTATTATGACCCATGAAAAATAGTGATATTATGTTAAACGAATGTAATGGAAATACCTTTACTTTGTGTTTTTTGGTGTACCTTCTGGGGAGATTTTTCTGGGAGCTTCTGTTTCTGGCGGAAACGTTTATTTCCAGGCTTTTTAGAGCAACTTTTCTCCAACCTGGTTATCCAAGAAGCTTTTTGAGATAAGCATCTTCTCAAGTACCTACTTATAACGACTATTTTTCTGAACTTTATGTCAAGTTTTCAATCTGGTGATTTTTTTGTAAATGTTTTGTCCGACAATGTTTTCTAGTGATTTCTTTATACGACTCTATTTTTGACGCTTCTTTTATGACGAAGTTTTTTTAAGGGCTCTTTTCTGAAACCTTTCTGAGAAAACTATATGTCAATCTGCAATAATATCACTGTGTACTCTCAGGTTGTGTTCTGATACCCTCTTATTAGTGAGGGTGGTAGCACCTCCTACAATTTGCTATTGTATGTTGTTCGTTCAGTTGCTATTATCTTCGTAGTTTGCGCTTTAGTTTGTTGTGGGAATGTCTTCTGTCTAGGTGATTATATGCGGCTCCGTTGTATGTTTTTAAAGAATTTGTTAGCGCTTTCACCAATGCAGTCTTGAACTATTGATATGTCTAGTTCATAGTGGAGTTGTACATTGCGCATATGCCATGGGGCGTTGGTAACTGTCCGAAGTAGTTCGTTTTGCAGCCGTAGCAGTTTTTCAGTGTTGGTTTTCGATGCTTTGCTCCATGTAGGTGATGTATATAAGGCTAACGGTTCACTAATAATTTCCATGCAGAGTTCTTTCAATTATGATAGTCACGTTATATGAAATTGTAAAATTACATACATACATACAAAAAAAGGTCGGCATTAGACTGCTGGATAGTAGAACCCACTCTTATTTTTATTTGACGTTTTGTTATATATTTATCACTAGTAAACGTTAATATATCGGTGTACTTAATATATCGGCAAAGGTATTTTTCACTGATATATCACCTAACAAATTTAAATTTAGCTAAGAAAATTGTGATCTATGTTTTCAGTTTAAAATATTTGTAACCAGAATCGTTGGAAGTAGAAGTAACCGAAATTAGAAATAAAAAAGAGATGAATAACAGCTAAAGGCAATATGATCGTTAGAGGGAGGAAAATACTAAAAAGGTGTAAAACAAAACATTACTTACACAGTAAAATATTGCAGAATATATAAGAAAATCCAATAACTCAACACAAATTTTAAATTCCACTACTTTTTTATGTTATAGACATATGAAAACGTAACAGTATCTATTGCTAAGAAAACATATAACCGTAAGTTCAAGACAATGGAATAGTATCTTTCTGTGCTATCTAAGCTAAAGTAATTCTCAAATCTTCAGCAAACGAGAACTGCGTTGAGGTTTGTCTATAGCCGTTGTGTTACGAATTAATTTTCTTTCCTAATCCCAATCATGGTTAATCCTGGTCTGATTACTCTCTTAGATAACCAGTCTATGGCGAATTCGTTTCTGATTCCCCTTCCAACAATATTGTACCTACTACTCACATTTTCTTTTATCTCTGAAAGCAACAATTGAATCCGTAACCGTAAAATTGCAAAGCTTCAGAAACCCCGAATTTTTAAGTGATGCCGTGTTCCCATTTAGCAAACAGACTTTCTCATTTTGTTCCCAAATTTAATTAAGCCTAACCTACAATGGTCCAAGTTTCATTCGTAGGCAAAGAAAGGGAACCCGAATTTCAATAGCTGCAGGAAATTTTTATACGCGACCCTCTCTTTTGCCCCTAAACATCAGCGAACGAATCTAACACTTGTTTGTGTTCGAGAACTTTTAAATTGCAGATATTTTCGACTGTCTCCCTTGTTAGCTTCCTTCCTTAGTCTGCATGAATTTTGCTCTCCCTTGACCTGACCCGAACGAATAACTTCCTTATTTTCCCAATCGGATAAAATCCTTGAGTGGTCTTCCAAGTTTCCATTATTAATGCCAAGGAACGAATTCTTTGGGAAGATGACTAGAAGATTAACACCCTAATAATAATAATAGGCTGATATTACAAATGGGGGCTGGATATGCAGCTGGGTCAGAGATCTATGCATTTTTCATTGGAGGAAAACATATCCTAAGCGAAAATAAATAATATTGGGGCACTGTAGGACTACGTGTGCATCAATGGAATTGGGTCAAATAAAACTGAAAAACGAGAATTTTTATGGCTAAGTATGAAAGGTGCCTATTCAAATGGGCGCTTATATTTGACTGCAGGCATTTATTGATCCTACAGGTGCTATTATTTGTGAATCCTTTCCGAGTTCTCAGAGCCCGTATAAATATTAAAAGATCGGCGCGCGGCAAAGTAGGCCAACTCGAGGTAGGCCGGTGACCTGGTCAATATATACTATATATGTCACTCAACTGCACAGGTGAGGAGGAAGTTACCAGGGCATGGGCATGTCTTGGAATGTTAGTCAATAACTTCTCCGGGTCAAGTCATAACTAGGATACGTTAATCCTGGCGGAATGCGAACCCACGCCGGGTTATGTGTGGCACCTGCCTTTCAGGTGAACTTCAGCCGCCATGAACCTAGCTGAGGGTTTCAGCCCCATCCTGTTCAATCAATACTTTAATTATTTATTCATACAATCGGTTGTTCGTTATACTAGCTCTATCAGAAAGTTACTGTCACGGCTGCGTTACCTCCTAACAAGGAATGTTAGACAATCCTTCACGCTTTTCTCGTCTATTTTCTCTTTCACATTTTTTTTTTCATAAGTGGGTCATATACATCTAAATTATACGTAACGGATAAAGGAGGCAGAAGTGTACCTGTTCCTTTTTTAATCGATGAAACCAAATAATTCAAGTATCTGGGTTATAATTTTTGATATATGCTGTTTGCTATGGCTTTGATTGAATGTAAAATCTATTATCGAAATTAACTACTTTCAAGATGTCATTTAAAACAAAATACTCCTAATTGTTTCCAGTTTATTTTTAATACTTAGGTAACAAACCTTGTTTATCCCCTGAAGGAGGTCTATAGGTCATTAACTTTGATTGAAATCTTTCACAACAAATTACAAACGCTTGTGGCAACAATACTTCTCTTCTGTAAGGAAGTTTAAGCAAGAAAATTCTTTAGATACAAATTTGCAAGCAAATTATGGGAAAGAATTATGTGTTAGTGTCCCATATTTTAAAGATCTACCACATATTTGTATATGTGTTCATATTTAAGTTAGTTAATATTGCAATTAAAAAAATATATTGCAAAAATTGCATGCCTTTATTTACTAATTGCTTTTTAACGTAGTTTCAAATGAGTTAACCTTATGCAAGACGGATTAAGTAGGTGTTTGTAAAAGCAAAAAAATAACTTAAGTTATTTCACATTGGTAATGAAGTAAATATGTGGATGGGTGTGCCTATTTATAATAAGATATCGAAGCAACGTAAGTATATGTGATACACAATAAGAAATAGAGGGTTTGAAAAATTCATATGTTGGATATTCGTATAAGCCATGTGTAACAAAAATATATTAATAGTGGCTGCTTGTGACTGAAAGAGCTAAACAATTTGGATACGCCATTTAGGATGTAAAATTCATGCTTTTTGTACCACCAACATGTAGTATTAACCGATTTCGCAGTTACAGATCATGTTTAGGGATATACAGGATTTTATAGGATATAGATTTTTGCAAATAAATTATAAACGAAATTGAAGCTTCCAACGTCATCTACAGAACGCCCTAATATCTGAATTGGTTAAAAATCTGTTTAACAGGCTGTAAAAACATGTAAAAAATATAACTTACCGTCTAAAATGCGATTTAGGCAAATATAGTATTGAAAAATAGATTTGCTCATAGTTGTCAATTATACCTATAATAAAGAAATTTGACGATTGACAGGTTGATGTCATTGACACGATTGTTTTTAAGAGTCATGGAGTTAGTGGTATACACGAGTCTAACATGCCCTCCCTCGCCCTTGTTGCACTAGAATTAATAGAAATTCGGGCTACAACGGGAGTAGAATTCGGGTTGTCCGGTTGCTAGGGGATTCAATCCACTGCATCAGGCAGTCGTCTGACACGAACTATGAAACACATTTTCTCGGAATTGATTATGAATAGATTGTGGAAAAATGTACATTTGTATATAATTTAGCTTGTATGAAGATAAAAGATCGCTACGTTTGGTAAGAAACAAGACGCTCAAAGTCGAAGGAGTATGTATTTTCACGTCTATTTGAATTAGATCTTTAAAACTCATGTTTTATTAATTTAATGCATATTTGTACAAATTTAAACACAGTGAGGCGTACATATAGGGGCGGTGGTAGCTCAGTTAGTAGAGGACCCGCTAGAAAAATCTCACCGACCTCGGCCAGGTTCGACCCCGCGTCCCTTGGATCTAAAGGCAAATGGGCTAGCCACTAGACCACCGAGGCCGACAACCTAAGCATTACTATACAGATTTATTTAAATCTTGTCTGCAACCCACCACACACAATTTGCCAATCCGGCTTGTAACCGTGGGATCTTAATTTTAAAAATCTTCTCTGAAATTTCTATCGTTTGGATTCGACGTTAACCTGTAGGTCCCCCGTGTTTCACCTTAGCGATGAGGTGAAACACCTGGTAGAGAGGAGGCCGATGATTAGCAATGGGACAGAAAGGCTGCCAATGAGGCTTATATAATGCATGTTCTTCAATTGATATGAAAGTTTAGCAAAGAAGATTTGTATTTGTATTGCCTCTAAATTCCAAATTAATTTTAATTAAATCTTGCTTCTAAATATTTATTAAACGACAAACGCCAATCTTCCGCAACAGAAATTTTAAAACTAATAACTGCTTAGCAAGTTGATTTTGTATAAGTCAACGTTTATGATATTGTGATCTAGTCTCCCTTAATAATAATCTGTATAAAGCAAGTACAATTGCTAATTTTACTATGGCTAACTGGTAATCTAATGAAGGTAAAATTCCCAGCATTAAGCTTCAGCAGCGTATTATTACCCCAAATTATACTTTAGTACAAATAATTAAATTCGACCTAGGAACTGAAATTTCTTTCGGAAAACCACTAGATATTATGGCTATTCCTTGAGACCGAACTTAGTATTGCAGTTAGTGATTGTTTACTACTTATTTAATAACGCTCTATTTATCCACCCATTATCGATACCAATATTGTATACTGTATATGCATGTTACTAATATTATTATTGAATAGTTGTCTCATGCGATATTCGTACCACTACATGTTAAATTCCATATTTTTCTGAATATATATATATATATATATATATATATAACTATTATTGTTTATTTTATAATTTGAGTATAGTTAATTATACTGCATATAATTGCATATTTTGTGGTATCATCCTACTACATACCTTCCC
>JABXWE010031082.1:0-16030 GCA_014611495.1 Limonius californicus
TGATACATAGAAAATGCATTTAAGCTGTAGAATGTTATTACCTAATTGTAAAGTAAATCCAAAGTGGCAAACACGTAAAAATTTGTCTGGCTTGTGATAACAACAGACTGAATAGAAATTACTGACCTACCTAATAGTATTGGTTTGTGGCAGGGGATAAGAAATTTTTTTGCACTTCTTACTTACTCTCCTTTGCATAACATGTCTTTGAACTCAAATTTTTGTTATTATGCTGTGGTACTCAAACAATTTTGGGCCAAGTTTTCAATTATTATTTTCTCATATCTTAAGGATCCCATTGCCAAAGAAATGTTTTTTCTAGTTTGGATATATTGTAATCTACCATCGGATTTAATATTTGTACCTATTTCTGATAGACCCTGTGTATTAGGAGATCACATCCTAAAATCCTGCTATTCATAATATGTGAGGCTTCATTTACACGCATGATATTAGTAAACGACTGTACAGCGAATAGAAAGCATGTATTAATTTCACCTGGGAAACTTTTAGTTTGCAAATGAAAAATGCAGAGGTACATAATGAAAATTTTTTTGATAATGAGGTCGTCTACCTGCTAAACAATAAATATTTAAATGCTCGAGGGTCATATTTTAACGTAAAATACACTTTTTAATATGCTAAAGTAGTCGTCGTATTTATAAATTAATTATTTGAGACACCGGCTATTCAGAATAAAACTTATGTATTTAAAAACTTGGTCTATTTAAAACCGTTACTGTCCAATGTTTAAGAATACGTGATTGTTATATCGGAATTACAAGATCGGGTCATATTGGAACTTATTGTAGCGATAGAAATTGACTTTATTTTCACATTTTTGAATTTCTGAATATTACCCAAGAAATCGTAAGAAGTTTAATTATATCACTCTCGAATTATAAATTTCAGCCAACCATCAATGTAGAGCAGTAAAGGAAGTAAAGGAAAAACTCAATAAGTGTAAGGTACATTAAAAGTAAAAATTGTTATAGTTCTTCATCCATTCATTGGGATAAAGAGTAAATGGAGGTTGTTCCCGGTTGTATGTAACCCCATTTAACCGCCAATATAATGAACGGATTCACAAATAAAGTCTCTTTAAGGCTCAACCAATTATTAGTGCCGACTGTGGAGGGGGCGGGGCGTATCTAACATAGGATGAGAGCAGAATAGACTAGCCACTACAGGCTGGTGAGATGCACCAGATAATAAAACGCAGAGTTACTGATCTATCAATAAATATTGGGCAGTTGTATCCACCGAGGATCCTCCAGCCCTCTACGCCTGGATTGGGATTCGAACAGAATACTGAAGCTCAGACACCGACTGGCTGATGTGGCCGTAGACACTCGTAGGGGGGGGGGACATTCCTCCTCAGCCCCACATGAGAAAGGGCGAATATAATTAGCGACCCCCCCTCCAGTTGATGTAATATTCATAATAATAATATTAATAATTCACGTAGACGCCTTTAGGAGACCATCCCTTCCTGCTGACTACCTCATGCTGATTCCATTCCCTTCTTTTATTTCTTGTCCGTCTGACGATGTCCGGAATATTACATTCTGTTCTTATTTCTTCATTTGTTACTCTGTCGCTCAGTCGATGCCCTGTTATTTTTCGAAGGATTTTCATTTCTGTTGTGCTCTTGTTTCAGAGCATGCATATTTTATATATTCGGGTTTTTTGCATCTTGTAGGTATTTATTATCCCACATTACATCTTTCAGACATTTCTTCTTCACAATTCTTTCGGCTTTATTGATTTGGTGTTTAACTTCTTCTATTCTATTTTGGTTAGGTGTTATTTCGGTTCCCAGGTATCTAAATGACATCTTTTGTTCAACTATGTTGTCATTGACCGCCGATTTACATCGAATATGTTGTTTTGCGACTACATATATATATATATATATGGTGTGTGTGTGTGTGTGCCCGCGTTTGTGTGTATTGGCGAGTATTTCGCGCAGGTAACCGAATTTCCGTTCAAGAATTGATGGAAGCCAGAGGAATGTGAAAGGGCGACTGGCTAAATAAGAAGGTTTGGAGAGCAGGATGCGAGATAGATTTGCGGCCTATATTCATATATGTATAAAATAGTAACACTAATATTGCACCTCACCCCAACATAGGGAATCAGTTAGCAGATGCGCAAACGCTATTAATAAAGCGATTACCCAAAAATATGATGCCTACCGACCAACAACAATACTGTCTTCGGTAGACTGCTGTTGCTGGTCCCTCTTAATACAGTACCCCCCTTTGTTTTCCTGCAAGATTCCAAGAACCACTTGGCCTATTATTCGAACCTTTTTAATTCCTACCGGATGTTGCCAGGAACCGACAGAGATTATGTACACTTTTGTAAATATTTATTTATTGGTTGTACATTTGAATATTATCCTTAGAAGCTAAAACCACGGCCTAACACAACCTTCTTCTCATTCTTAGTATTAAATCATTGCCTTACATTACTCGAACAAAGAAATTTGTCATTATACTTAAGGTGACATAATTTTCAGGTAGATAGCATTGAAGTAGTGGTAAAGACCTTTCATATAGTAGCTATTGCAACAAATAACACTGTAATACCGATCAATCACCATCACTGTAACACAATTTGCATTATGTCTTTAATATCTAATTTGTGCTAAATTTTCAATAAAATAGTAATAATAATAATAATAATAAATGTCTTTATTTCACAATGGTACATCAAAAACAAATATATATTAAGTATAAACAAGGCCCATAAAACAATCACACATTTTTAACCATTTGATACTACTACTAGTACTACTACTACTATGTTTGTGTCATATTTGAGAAGATAATTTTTAAATGCATTTAAATGCTCAAATGTGTATTGGCCCCCTAAAATCTAAAAGTCTTTATTACCTTCACGACGAAGAAATAATGGACTTCATGTTGACAATTAGAAAATTTGCAATACCCTTATATACCAATTAAGATAAATGGAAAACTCCGTTAGGTCAGCAATTTTTTCCTCTTCAGAATAATAAAGGGTTAATGTACTAGTATGTCAGTCATTTAAAGTAACTATTCTCATATTTAACAATTTAACTTATCAGATATGACCTACGAAATGTAATCTACCTTATTATTTATTATTTCCAATTCTTAACAATTTTAATCTACATATTTCCATTGTGTATGTCTATAATTTTGAAAGCAATTTGTAAATGAATGGAAACTGGTGTTATACAAATGCGTAAAATATAAAACACCTAACTTAAAATTCCAATTCCTCAGTATAATGTCTGATCTGAAATTTAAATTTTGGTTGTATATCTCAGTTCACTTATTTACCGTCAATATGGTTATCCGTAAAGATAACCTTCTTGAGATGGTACAACGGTTAACCACAAAGCTTAACTTTTGGGTATGTTGGGGAGATGCCCAAAAATTAACTTTGAAGATTCACTGTCACATCTTCTATAGTTAGGCAAAAGGTGGCTTTCAATGTTAGCTTTTCGACATCTTTTAAGGTTAACTAAAAAATGATTTTCAAGGTAAACTTTTGGACATTTTTTTAGTTAACCAAAAGGTGACTTTCAAGGTTAGCTTCTGGATATCTTCTATGGTTAATCTTTCAGCGACCATGAAGATGCCTTAAGGTTGCTCTACGGTTAACTAATTTGTGACGTAGGTTAACTTTTGGTTGAGTAATCGTGACCTTGTATTTTCGAAAGCTTAACTTTCAGATATCTTTTGGATAACTTTGACAACGTGGAAGTCAATAAAAAATAAAAGGGATTGCCATTCTATTCTTTATTGAAGCACAATTTATGATTTTATTCTAGTTTTATGTAAATCAAATTTAAAATATCATTTGCAAGGTGTAAACTTTAGATATATGTACTATGGTAAAAATATATTTTTGCAGAAACTATTGTGGTTACGGGCCATTTTAACACTTTCCTTTGGCAAATATTAATTGGAAATGTTCAATTTTCTCTGTTCAAATTGCGACACTATATTATTTTTCATGGCCTACCCTTACACAAGATTGTAATAATCCGAATGTATTAGAAAAGTTTTCTTTTGCGTTTTCTTTGTATTTTCAAGAACACTTGAGAGTGGCTTGTTAGATCCAACTCATTGTTCATAGCTCGACATAAATCTTACATGACAAGCATTTATCCATAAAGCCTGAGCTTTAATAAACTCAGATTCTGACTGGACTGTGGTAGCCCGCTTAGATTTAATCTGAAAGGGCGAAATGTCTCTTGTCGTACTCCTGCTATATTCCATCGGGTTGCTCCGCTGTTCCTGCTTCAGTTCCGGGAATGGACACTTTTATTTATGCCCTCCCTTAATCCTTTCTTGATTTATTACTGAATTCGGGTAAGTTTAGCTAGAGAGTCTTTCTTCAAGATCTATAGACGTGTTACGTCGCAATATTTCATTCTTAACCTTTCTTTATTATTTTAATGGGGACGCGGAGAATTAGTTCACAGTTGCAATGAAATTTTCATCGGCGGAATTGCAGGGAATAACAAAAGCCCATTTATGAAAACTTCGCTGGCATGCTCAAAAAGATTATCCTTGTATTTGTTTCTTTGCAAGTTTCGGAATCTGGGATATTCGATGATAAATGAGAATTTTATGCTTTGCAAAATACTTGTAAATAAGGAATGTTTGCTGAGTGTTCATTTATTAAAACTGAAATTGTATGGAATACAGAAGCTGGAAAAATAATCCTTAATCGGGGATTTACGGAGGGATTTAAGTTATATCAAGCGATTATCATATAAAAATGAAATCGAACTAATCTTCTCAATTCGTTATGTTTGCTCAACTTAAAGTATTCCACCAGGGATTATTGATTAAAACAGCCCAGATTTCACTTCTTTTTGTAATATTGAAAATTCCTTCCTTAAAGTAAAATTTTTTGGCTGTAAGAAATAGGGGTAGAATCCAGTTTAACTGAATTTTATGTTTTTTAATTTTAAATACTAAAAATAAATTTAAGTTCCCTAAATTAATATCCAACGTTAATTTAAACCATATAATTCTTGTAAATTTATACACTGACCGTAATTCAAAGCTCGAAACCTTCCGACCGACTACTCGTCACGTTAGCGTTTTAAATGTAATTGGGAAAATATATGTGTAAATTAAGATAAGAAAAAATGTACAAAACGTGTGCAGACCATGATATGGTGTTAATAATCCTCCAGATTAAATGATTTTATGGTGTCGCGTCGTGGGCTGTTCTGTAATAACACTTCTCCACTCACTTCCTTATTATTTTTTCAGTTTCATGACATCATTATCGCCTTTTCACAGTGGCAGCGTAAAATAAACTAAGCTTTTTCCTCATTTCTCGGTATTTAGTATTACGATAACAACCTCTAGCACCGGGTTATATGAACCTATTTGGTGCGTATTCCGAAGGGTCAATTCAAATATTAGGGATATACAAGATGATTCACAGGAGAGGACTAGCCTATCATTCAAAAAATAGGCAACCCAAAATACATGTCACAAAATACCGCAACATCTAAATTTTTATTGTAGGTATTAGGAATCATACATGCTAGTTTGATATACTTGACAGCTTATTAAATTAAGTAGAGCTTATTCAACTGAAACAAAGTTTGAATAAAGTGGTACGTGAAATGTATAAAATCAGATATTTATAAGCAAGACTTGCGTTCGTTCACACCATCTTTATACATAAATTAAGTAAAGTAAAATACCTAACATACGTACCAAACAAGCTACTCTAATTCTTAATACCGGCATTAAAAATTTGGATATCGCAGATGTTGCGATACGTATTTTGGGTTGCCTACTATTCGAATAGCAGGCCCATACTCTCCCGTAAATCACACTATATTTGACATAACTTTTTTAAGACATATGCTCTAACTCAACGGTTTTCTTGAGTAACACCAAACTATTCAGAAGACTACCAAAATTGAAATGTATTTTATCACTTAAAATGAATTGGAAATTCTGTTTAACACCCGAATACCAAGCTTTAGTAGCGCGTGTGCCCTCCATTAGCTTCAATAACAGCCTGGCAACGTCGAGGCATGCTGCGAATAAGACGTCTTAACGTGTCTTGTGGTAAATTTCGCCATTCTTCCACAAGGGCCTCAACCAACCCTTGAAGAGTCTGAGGTGCAGCAGGACGCTTCCTATTGCGCCTGTCGAGTACATCCCAAACGTGGACTCATGGCTGGCCACCTCATCTCTTGAATTTCTTGTTCCTAGAGGAAGTTTGTTGTTACATTAGCGGTATGAATTCTACAATTATCCCGTTGTAGGATGAAACCATCGCCAAAATGGTTCGCAAATGGCACAAAATGCTCTTGAAGAATCGTCTCAACATAAATTTGTGCGTTGAGATGTTGGGGAACGGCAACCAAGTCTGTGCGACCGTCCATACTAATGCCACCCCACACCATGACCGATCCAGCTCCGAATCGGTCCACTTCCTGTATACACGCGGGTGTATTGCTCTCAAGACGTCTGTACACTCGTATACGACCATCGCAACGAGTTAGACAAAACCGCACTCGTCTGTAAAAAGCACAGACCTCCAGTGTCGAAGTTGCCATTGCAGATGTTCGCGGGCAAAGTTTAGACGGCTAACTTTGTGATTCCTGCTAAAGCGAGGAGCTTGCACAGGCCTGCAAGAAATTATATTGACTTCCTTGAGTCGTCTTCTAACAATCTGATAGGAAATTGCAACACTGATGGCCTTTTGGAGTAGATTTTGAAGCTCACGAACAGTAGCAGTTCGTCGGCGAAGACAACAATTAACAACATACCGGTCGTCCCGAGGGCTAATGTTTCTTTCACGGCCTTGTCCAATTCTCTTGGAATATCTACCGTTTCTTGGTACCTATGCCAAGCTCTGCAGATAACAGATGGAGTCGATTGGAGCTGGTTTGCTACATATCGCATAGATTGACCATCTTCAAGCAAAGCAACAGCCCTCGCGACTTAAATTTCACTTAAGTGACGCATTTTGGACTCAGAAGCATTGAAAAAGTCAAAACTGCCGATTTTGCTGTGCCCAATGTCTAATTTGAAGAGTTTCGGATGTTTGCTTTGCGGTCAAGACTTTCTTTACATTTTGGCGTCTACGATGGAATCGAGCAAACGCATCACCGCAATTCTTTTTGCACTTTGTCAATAAAGGTCTAGAGAATAATATAACAAGAAAAAATCCTGCTTCCATCATTTTCTGGAAAACTTACAGGCGCTCAAAAAAGTGTTCCCCTAATTTTGTTGAGCAGTGTATAAATACATTTCTCCATTTAAGCTGCTCTCAAAGAAGTGGCGACCAACGATAAAGTTGTCAACGATACCACACCATACATTTACAGTAAAATCTTAAAAGTGTGCTTGCCGAATCCAGTGTGGATTATCTTGTGAAGTGAAATGAAAATTGCGTCTGTTCACACACCCATTGTTACTAAACGTCGCGTCGCTTCGTCAGAATATAAAATATTTCTTAAAAACAGTGGATCAGTAATAGCTTCGATTCTTCGAAATTGGCAAAAATTCATTCGACGCGGGTGATCATCTTCGGTAAGGTGTTGCGCTAGTGTGACTTGGTAAGAATGAGACAGGTTTCCTTATAAAATGTTAAATACTGAACTTTGGCACAATTCTTGCAACTGCTTGTGGGCTTATATGGGGATTATTAGTTACTTGTTCGATGAGTTCCACTCCAGTTTCTGTAGTTTTAACATCTCGTTGTCTCACTTTTGGCTTGGAAAACTGCCCATAGTGCCGCACACTTCTTTCCAAGCGCTTGAAGGCATTCTGTGATGGAGGGGGTCTATCCGGGTATCTTTGTACATATCGTCGTACTGCTAACTTAGGTGTTCTTCCAAAATCATTATCATATCCGTTTTCTCGGTATTAGAATGCAGTGAAAGTAATTGTTATTACTCCAAAGATCTATATAAATCAACAACTTTTTCGAGAGGTTTGTTAAGTTTTCACAAAACAGTAGTTGACATTTGCCTGTCCGAAGCATTCTTAATGTAAAAAAACTAGTTTTTATACCTACATAGAAAAGTTAACTATGCATTTCATGCACATGTGAGAGGTGTAGCTTACCTACTGCTTACAAGATAAAATGATCACCCTGTACATTTCTTTGATATTTTCTACGTCCGGAAATCGCTTCCTTTTGAGAACAGTTTTTACATTAGAAAACAGAAAAAAGTCTCCTGGTGCCAAGTCAGGGGAATAGGATGAGTGGTTGATTTTAACAACGCCGTGCTTCATGGGAAATAACTTCCCAATCAGCGCAGAATGGAAGGTGCAAGAAGAACCAATCAACCTTTTCTCGAAATTACAATTATATCCAAGAAATTCCCTGCAATAATCTCTTTATCACTTTATCCTAATATATCGCACTATTTATCGTTTGTCATTCAGATACAATTACACCCTGTTTATCGGAATGAATAAATCAGAATTAGTTTTATTCTGGATTTCTGCAAGAGAAACTGTTTATGTTCTACTGATGATTTTCCAATCCAGGGCACGCTCTGAAAGTTCATCTCAGGATCGTACTGAAACACCCATAACTCATCACCAGTGAGAATGTAATTAAGAAAATTTGTATTGTCGCGACAAATGTAAACGAAGTCTGCGTACGATACACCTCTTCTCTGTTTTTGCTTATTCTTAAGATTGTACGGAACGAACACAGATCTTTCTCATTCCCAGATCTCCACGTAAAATGTTCGGATCGTTTCCTTGCTGATGTTCAACTCATGTGCATCATTTGGAGGGTCATTCGGCTATCTGTAGTCACAATTTCACGAAATCTCGCGACCGAATCTGCATTTTGAAAGAATGATGGACGCTCAACTCTAACATCTTGAATATGCTCACGTACATCTTTGAAACATTTAAACCATTTAAAATACATTAGTACGCGGTTAAGTATTATCACTGTCTACAGTTGGTTATGATATGAAAATTTTCAGACATATACCATTTGAGATTTTACTTTTACTAGGTTCAAAAAGCTTTAAAAAGGTCGCAATTCTTAAATTATGCATTCAAATACAAAAATTTAGTGTTGCAGGATAAATACACGTACCGGCAATATTTCAAAGATGAATTCCAGATCTTATTTAGAGTCGAAAAGTCCATATAACCATATGTCCTAAACGTAACCATTAACGAGTTATTGTTTATTTTATAATTTATGTGGCTAAAATTTTAATTCAACCGGTTTCTGCAGCACTAGAAGCAATAGAAGACTGCCTACGCGTACAGTTTTCTTTATTTCACATCGTCAGCTGAGGGAACATGGCACTTTCAATGCCAGACATGCAGTCGGCCAAGGAGTTGTCGGTAGACCCGTAAACGATGATGAACAAGTTCTTGATTTATTACAAGAAGATCCATCTTTAAGTGTGCGAAGAATTGCATTACGTACTGGAATATGTAGAAACCAGGTTTGGAGAATAAAAGAAGTGCTAGCTTCTATTCTATTCTATTTCTAAATTGACAGGGCCCAGATGTGCAGCACTCAGACCTTTTGATCCATTGAGCATCCTGTCTGTTGCATGCCTCATTAGAGCAGATCCGACCTTTTGATGAAGGCCAGGATCTGTCTCAGTGGGGCTCTTCGAATGTCCTCAGGTTCTGGAAACCAGGCCCCGAAGACCTTGAATCTGAGAGTGGCAAGCGCTGCTCACCGACAGAGTACATGAATAGAGGTTTCTTCTTCTTCTTCCGACAAAGGGCATCGTTTCTGATTCCCAAGGTGGTTAGGTTTTTGTTCAGATGGCCATGGCCTGTTAAGAGGCCTACTATGGCCTTGATGTCTTTCCTCCCCAGATTTAATAGGAAGTCTGTTTGCTTTTGGGCTGGTCCTTCTATGAGAAGTCTCGCTTGCCTAAACGGTTGTTGTTTCCACCTTTGGACATGCTGATTTCTCAGTCTGTCCAGTATAGTGGCCTTAATTGAGCTTTGAGATACGCCCACTGCTGGTTCGGGTCCCCAGAGGTGCTCCGAGAGCCCATCCGGGCCAGCCAATCAGCGTGTTCGTTACCCTCAAACCCACTGTGTCCCGGTATCCAACACAGCGTCAATCTAACGTTACGCTGCACCATCGCCTGTAGTTTTTCCCAGCATTCTAATACCAACCACGAGGTTTTCTTAGGATTGCTGAGCGATTTAATAGCCGCTTGGCTGTCTGAGTATATCGTGATGGGCAAATTTTGGTATGCCCTACGAGTACATTCATCAGCGCATTCGGAGATAGCTACTATTTTCGCCTGAAACACTGACGTATGAGTCCCTAATGGTGTAGATAGCTCTACTCTTGGGGACTGTCCAAATATTCCTGCTCCAGTTCCGCCTGCCATTTTGGATCCGTCTGTAAACCAGATTAGTGCTAACTTACATCCATATCATCATCAAAGAGTTCAAGCTCTAGGTAATGATTTTGAAGCTCGTTTAAGATTTTGTAATTGGGTACAAAATAATCAAACCCTACCGCATATTTTATGGGCCGATGTAGCTTCTTTCACGCGAGATGGTATCAATACTTATCATAATTTTCATAAATGGACTGCAGAAGATCCTCATTTAAGAAGCCTCTCGCATTTTCAACATAGATTTAGTGTTAATATGATAGCTGGTATTCTTAATAATCGTCCGATTGAACCATTTGAACTGCCACACCGTTTGAATGGTGCGAATTACGAATATTTTCTAGAAAACTAATATAATAAAGGTAAAAATCTTTATTACTGGAAGATGTGCCATTAAATATTAGACATGCAATGTGGCATCAACACGATGAGGCACCTGCACATCAATGACTTCGTGTTAGAGTTTGGCTTAACGCACATTTTCCGGGAAGATGGATTGGAGTAGGAAGACCCATAGTACGGCCACCGCGTTCGCCAGACCGGACTCAATTAGATTTTTATCATTGGGGTTACATGAAACAGATTGTTTATGCAACTGAAGTGCACACGGTAAAAGAATTACGCCAAAGATCTCTCGATCTCGCTTTGTGTATCCAACACAATGGAGATAATTTTGAACATTTCTTGTAAATACAATAATAAAAATGTATTCAAAAAGATTTATTTCATATAGTTCGTTAAACTAAAATTTCAGCCACATAAATTATGAAATAAACAATAACTCGTTAACGAGTTACGTTTAGGACATATGCCTGTACGAACTTTTCGACTCTAAATAGGGTCTAGAATTCATCTTTGATATATTGCCGGTACGTTTTGCGACACCCTGTATAACTGTAACAATGTTAATACGTTAATAACTATTAAATAATCATTGTAGTAAACAGTTATTATAAATTATGTAGCTTATCTGAAGACCCCCACTTTCTTTTCCACAGACAACCCTTGCCGAAAAAGTGACTTTAAATTGCTTAAAATTGTGCCCGAGCAACAGGGATACACGTACTTACTGTCCTAGTTGGTTTACAAGGAAATCCCTCTTCTGCCTGTATTTTATATATTTCTAGACTTTTATCTACTTCGATCCTCAGATCCTATGTAAATTTTCGAGGTTTCCCTCTGGTTTTCTTTATATCGCTTTCGAATCCTATCCTACCTAAACAAATTTTTGCATATCTATTCTCGTCCAACAACGCCTAGTATACCCGAACTCTTTTTAATTAATTTTCACCTGGTCTATGTACTGACGCTATATTTTGTTTATTCCAGTAATATATGTCGAAAATTTTACG
Source organism: Limonius californicus (assembly GCA_014611495.1). Lineage (NCBI taxonomy): Eukaryota > Metazoa > Arthropoda > Insecta > Coleoptera > Elateridae > Limonius > Limonius californicus. The sequence goes on from JABXWE010031082.1 coordinate 11,746, forward strand.
GATATGCTCAAATCAAGATGCTTTCCATCAATGTGTATCTATCGATCTTTGCTTTTACACTCACAAAATCATTCCAGGTTTAAAACATTAGATTCATTCGCATGAAACAGCAAGAAACTAAGTTAGTTTTGGTCGATAACCCTTACAACTACCAAAGCATTTTTCTTACCAGCAGGGTGCAAATTCACTTTAACTCCGACAGCTACTTTCCTTAGCAGTGAATTGATAACGTTAGCTTGATAGATTTATTCTTTCAATGCTATTTTTATCAGTTACTTGCCATTGGAAAAGGAATTTCAATTATCATGCAATTGAATTATCATAATGTATCGAAACTCACAGAAAAGTACTTGGGGCAATGTAAATCATTGTAAACATCGAATTTATTAAGCTAGCCGTATACCTGGGCTACGCTCCACGCTTGTTCAGCGGTTTTTCAAGATGCTGAAAACATCAGTTCTGTAGAGAGAATATGTGAAATATATATGTAATCGAAAAATCTTCCGGTTGATATAAATATTTTTTTGTGATAGAAACACTTGTAGATATATTTTCTCTATTACTACAATTATCAAGCAATCGTACTTGAAAGGAAGTGCCAAATGGCAGGGTCGCAACAGTCATAAAATTCTAATTGAATGCACCGAATTTTACAATACGTCGGCAAATATTAAAAGAAAAAGGATAAGTTCTTTTTTTGTAACATAAACGTTTGTATATTTTTTATTTATCTGACGATTCTTGTCTGACAGAACACCGTATTTCTTTGTATATATTCATGCCTCTGACTGTTAAGTCTCTTTTTATTATAATAGAACATCTACTTCTTGCCCTGATTGTATATAGCTTTTAAAGGATACGTATTTAATTAGTGTGATTTTAATAGAATTTTGTCTTTTATCCATTGCAAAAGGTTGTACGATACTGTATAGAAGGAATCTAACAGTTTTCTAAAACCTAGAGTACTTAGAAGGAAGTAAAAAAATGAAACGATTATTTTCTTGCATTGGATTTGACAGATATATTAAAACAAATTGAACACGTGGGCTCCGCTCCACTGATTGTTTGGGAATTTCTATTAATATGCAAAAATTATACTCTGTGGAAACGTAAGACATGTACCAAAGAAATAATCATTTTCTCTGATAAATCTTTTTTTGTAAGGTAAATCCTTGCATATTTTTGTTTTCCTGAGTGCAATGACTGCACGCTTTTTTTCATTGGAACACCCTGTATATACATACATTTTTACATTTGTTCACTCTTTCAATTGCTATTTTCATCTTTAAATTTATCCGAACATTTTTTTGTATGCCTTAAATTGCTTCTTTTGCTAGATTATCCAAGCATTAACTTGAAAGAACTGCAGTTTACAAGATATATTGCCAATGTATGAGGTTTCAATACCACTACATTGCCACAAATTAGTGCTTTTTATGAAACTTATAATGTATTTTAAAGATTAGCTATGATGAAAATATTAGTTTAGTTTTCTGAATATGGTGCGAAAAATATCATTTATACAGAAATTCAACGTGTTGTAACTCTCTATTAAAGCCAATACTAGGCAGTTTTACTGTGGGGAGCCTCTAATATTTGTTATTGTTTAGTATTTTTCGAGTCCGTAATATATCATAATTTTATTAATAAATGAATGTGCTGTCTTGATATGTAAGTTATGCATTTTTAAAAACAGATAATTTTTTTCTAGTCTCTTGTGAATGTTTGTTGTTTTATAATAAACTGCTGAAGCCACTCGGATACCTAATATTATACCTATATATTGGGTATTTTCTAAATGCATCGAAATCTGTACTGGTCTAAAACATACAGGGTGTCAATTTGAAAACGTACAATGTGTTATATATCTGGAAGTAAAATTGGTACTGAAGTTTTCTAGAAATCGTTTCTACAGCGTGGAGAGGGAATCATCATGACTCATAAAGTACCTTTCCTTATTCAGCCCCTTAGGCTCTAGGTACCCCAACAAATGGTAACACGCTGTTTATGATACCTCATTGCAAAGCTCCTGTAAAATGCTATTCAATAACACCAAACATTTTTTTCCCGAATCGTTTCAGAAAAATAGAACGACATCCAAGGTTTAACAACATTATATTTAATTTGTGGGATTGACTGTGGTTTTATTCAACGACTTATCTACCTTATCCCATGTTGAGGCCTATGGATTTCAACGAGTTTAACAACTGTGAAGTTTAAGACAAAAATAACTAGTAGAATGTAACACACGTATTCGCATTTTCGTACAAACGTGAAGGAATTACTTAAGATATCAGAAAAATGCTTACCTAATTTGGAGAATGTTACGTGAGAAGCAATCGTACCCATGCCATATTCAAAGGGTACAGCTTCTTATTGTGCCTGATTATGCTGTACGTCTGGTGATTTGCCGATGGGCACTGACAAGATTTGCGGAAACCGCAAACTTTGTTAGTGGCGCCTTATTTACTGACGAAGCTAATTTCACAAAAAAAGGCATTTTTAATTTCCACAACAGCCAAGTTTGGTCGGATCAAAACCCTCATGCTATTATTGAATCGACCATATGATAGGACCTTTCTTTCTTCCGAACTGTTTGACTAACCAACTGTATCTTGACTTTTTGTGTAATGCCTTGCCACTATTGTTAGAACATGTACCCTTCATTCATCGAAGAAAATGTAGTTGATACAGGATGGGGCTCTTACACATTTTTTAATCATGGTGAGAAATTTCCTAAACATAAAATTGAAACGGCAGGTGGATAGTGCGAGGGGATTAAGTTATGTGGCCACCTAGATCTCCCGACCTCAATTCGCTCGACTTTTGTATTTGGGGGTATTCAAAGTCGTTAGTTTATTCAATCCCTGTGAATAATTTAAGCAAATTGCGAGAACAAATAGAACATGCCTGCCAGACTATTCGTATGAATCCGGAAATATTTGAAAAAATGCGGCGTTCCTTTTTACGAAGGTGCAAAGGATATGTACAAATGGAAGGAGGACATGTAAAACATCTACTTTAATTATTTGTAATTAAAATGTTTTATTTACATGACTATTTGTTTTAATGGATGGGAAACTTATTGAAATAACAAACAATATTTATTTTCTTAAAATCGCCGTATTTCGAAAACGGTTGATTTTCGAACCCATATCTATTCCGACTTTTTTGTTTGTATTGATGAGATCTGTAAGTGGGTAAAATATCCGAACGTATTTTTTAAACGCCCTGTATATCTTCCGTGCACAATGTGATTTAGAAGCGTAATGTGGATAGCAACCTCATGTTTCTTATGAATAGTAATATTCTAGTAAAGTCGAGCGCCTTTGATCTTTAACATGAATGTAAGCAATCAACGTAATTTTTACTCCAAATTCACGATAAAACTTCCGCCTTCAAATACGTGATTACATCTCCAGATTTATGATTTCGAACAAATTGGGATGCAAAGAGAAATATAAATCACAGAGTAATGCATACTTTTCAATAAATTAGAGTACAGTGGCTAGAAACGAACAGGAAACGGTTCGAGGTTCCATTAGGAAACTTATTATTCTAGAAGTAGAAAAATTTATATAAACATGTCTTGCAGACTCAACTGTTGGGAAATTATCGTGTATTTCATTATTTAGATTATCAAAATTGGGCTAAACAGGTTTAACAATATTAGGCTTGTTTTACAAAATGTAAGGACTAATTGTGTGCGGTGGTAGCTCAGTTGGTAGAGCGCTCGCTTTCTGAGTCAAAAATCGATTGTGGCTTGGGTTCAAAACCTAAGCATTACTATGCAGATTATAAAAAATCTTGTCTGCCACCCACCACACACAATTCCCCAATCCGGCTTGCAACCGTGGGATCTTAATGCGAAAAACCTTCTCTGGAATTTCTGTCGTTCGGATTCGACGTTAAGCTGTAGGTCCCCCGTGTGTCTACGTTAGCGCTGAAGAGAAACACGTGGCAGAGAAGAGGCCGATGCCCAGCAGTGACACAAAAAGACTGTCAATGAAGAACTAATTTACCTAAATTCTGTGAATTAGTAAGGGTTAAATACGAATTTGAAAGTATTCTAAATAGGTCGCTAGCGAATAATGTCTATTCAGCTGTATAATTGAAATATCAACATGATGGAGTACCAACATATAATGGTCTTCATATATGAGCTTTCCTTAATATACATGTCCTAGATTTCCATTACAGAAACCGTATACCATCTACATATGTACGGTATACTCATTGAACGCAAAGTTTATTGTAAGGGAACGAAATAAGATAACAAAAAAAA